>JAQZBX010029525.1:0-27247 GCA_029593785.1 Cabassous unicinctus | reverse complement strand
ATTTTTGCGTGTTGATCTTGTATCCTGCCACTTTGCTGAACTCATTTATTAGTTCAAGTAGCTTTGTCGTGGATACTTCAGGATTTTCTAAGTACAGGATCATGTCACCCGCAAACAGTGAGAGTTTTACTTCCTCTTTTCCTATTTGGATGCCTTTAATTTTTTTTTCTTGTCTAATTGCCCTAGCTAGGGAAGTGGGTGTGGCTCAGTGGATGGAGACCCTGTTTACCATATTGGAGGCCCGGGTTCCCGTCCCGAGGCCTCCTTGTGAGGGCACGCCGGCCTGAGCGGTGCGGTGGGCTGATGCAGCAACCTCACGGCAGGAAGCGGGTGTGGCACAATGGATAGAGCACCCGTTTACCATATGAGAGGCCCCGGGTTCGCTTCCCGGTGCCTCCTTGTGAGGGCAGGCCGGCTCGCGCGGCGCCGTGGGCTGATGCGGCAAGACCTCACAGCAAGGGGGAGATAAGCAGACACAGAGAAGACACGCAGTGAATGGACACAGTAGCACAAGCAGCAAGGGGGGGATAAATAAATAAAATAAATAAATCTTTAAAAAAAAAAAAAATCCTTGAAAACATGCTAATGATATTGTGACAGTTTGAAATTATTTTTGTAAATCCCAAAAAGAGAAAGATTATGTTTGTAAAAGAATCTATTGCTCTGGGTGTGATCCCCTTTGATTGTATTAAATTCAGTGAAGGGCCTCTGATTAAGTTTACTTGATAAAATCAATTTAGGGCTTTTGATTTGCCATAACTCAGGTTGAGTCCCCACCCCTTTGGTGGGCTGATGTAAACGGACACTCACTCAAGAAGAAACACAAAGGAGATAACATTGTCATTTTGATCCTGCCATGTGACAGAAAGGAGAAGGCTCAAATAACTAAAGCTCAGGGGAGAGATGAAACATTTGACTGATAGTTACAGCTGACCTTGGGATGAAGGTCAAGACTGATATAGGAAGCCCTGAGAGACAAGCCCTCTGGCAGCCTACAGCTGAGATCAGGAAGAAGCTGGGCCCATGGTGCCTCAAAAGGAAGAGAAAGCCCAGAGCGGTAGGTTGAAACCCAGTAGAGATCGCCTGCCATCTTGTTTCAACATGTGGCAGCTGACTTTGGTAAGAAAGTACCTCTTATGATACCTTGAGTTGGACTTTCCATGGCCTTGAGAGTGCAAGCTTTTACCCCAAATAAATACCCTTTATAAAAACCAACAAATTTCTGGTACTTTACCATCAGCACCCCTTTGGCAGACTAATACAGATTTATCTCCTGGAAAACAAAGAGTAGAAAAGACCTTTTCTCTATAATTTCTTTAGCAGAATGTACCTGGAATATACCAGAATTGATTATGGATAAAAAGACCCCGAAATTCATGGATTTATAGAAGGTCACTTAAATTATGCACTATTAGTGAAAGTGAATAAAATGTAGATGTTTTATAACCAATTTAGTCCTTTTGTGTAAGTAATGTCCTATGTGCTTAATTTAGAGGCCTCATACATTACATCTAGACTAGAATGCATCCTGGTGCAGCAAAAAAGAATCCTGAAAACAGCTTTGGCAGATGTGGACATCTCCAACTTCTGGCTCAAAATTATTTGTATTCTTCAATTGATTAGTGCAATTTTGATACTGGGTAAAATCTCTGATCCATGTGTGTCTCATTTGACAATCCAGTCTTCGTATTATCTTCCAGTGGGAGCAGGATTTTTTTTCAGACTCAGAAATCATAATGGCTAAGGCATTTTTGGCAACAAAAGGAAGGGATTAAAAGAATAAGAAAAAATATAGATGAAGTTATTCCAGGATAGAACATAGCTTAGCTATTTTATGTTTAAAGTAGAAAATCTTTGAGGAAGAATAAGGAGACAAGTCTTACCAATGGTATTTTGAGGAAATTGACCTAGACAGGGGACTGGTTTACTGCATATACAGAGAGCACTAGTAAGAATGAAAAGTAATGGAAAATGCTATTGTCTGCCTGTTGCTAGCAACCCTGGTAAAAGATGTAAAAAAATAAGAAGCTTTAGTTGTGTAATAAATAGCAATAAAGACAGTTTTTCTTATCCCTGAGAAATCATGTCATGCTTTAGTCACTGGTTGAGCAGATATTACTTTCACTAATAAAATAACTCTGGATCATTGACTACTCAATACACACACACACACACACACACACACACACACACACACAAACAGGTTCAGGAGATCTAGACAGATGACCATGGAACCATAGGAGTATTCTGATATAATGTTAAGATATTTTACAAAGAAATATCAGCAGAAACTTGATATATTATTGACACAAGTTTTTAGAATTAATGATTCAAAGACACATTACAAATTCTAGAGACTGATAAATGGAGGATGCTTTAGTTTTCCAGGGATGCTGTTACAAAGTTCCAAAGGCTAGTTGGCTTAAACAATATGAATTTCTTATTCCACAGTTTTGGGGGCTAGAAGTCCAAAATCAAGGTGTTAGCAGGATCATGCTTGCTCTGAATTCTATAGCATTCTCATGGTGGCTTGCCAGAAATCCATAACTCAATCTCTGCCTCTATCACACAGCCATTTCTCTCCCATCTTATTTACTTCCTCCTACTGTGTCCAAATATCTTCTGCTTATGAGGACTCCAGTCATACTGGATTAAGGGTCCATCTTAACCCAGTTTGGCCTCATCTTAATAACATCTTCAAATATTCTATTTACAAATATGTTCACATCCACAGGACTAGGGATTAGGATTTGAAGATGTCTTTGTGGGGGACATGATTCAGTACATAACAGGAGGAATCATTTGGGTAACGATAATCAAACCTCAAGTGGCAGCAAATTTGAGAAAATGTGCTTCTGATTGTATGTCAAGTATTTGGGTGAAAGCCAGGGCTTGACAGACTTATCCTGGAAGGAATAAATGTCCCACCCATCATTAACTCAGCAATGGAATATTTCTTCCAAAGAAGTAGGAATATCATGAGTTCAGGTTACCTTAGACTACCTTTATTGATGACGAGGGAGACATACGTAACATAATGCTCTTGATGCTGACTATGATAGATGCTCTGAGAGTCAGATCTATAGAACAAGCTGGCTTCCTGAGTTCATGAAATAAGTATACACGCAAGTGCTGAGTTGATGCATCAATTGTTAAAGAGAGGACACAACTAATGTGACAAAGAACTACACCCAGTACCAACAAAATAACAATCACTTAAAAGTGGATATGGGATAAATTCCCATGGTCAAGGGAATAGGCATATTTGACAAGTGAATTATATCAACCCTCTACTTTTAGCCCTAGGGCAGCTGCAAATGGGTGTTATCTAGGATTAATACTTACTCTACTCTAGGCTTTGTCTAATCATAAACAGATGTAATCTCAGAGAATATGGCCGAACTGTGTACATTTCTTCTGATAACAGTGCATAATTTACTGCTACTGATGTATTTAAATCAAGGAAACATATACAAGAACATACTGCATTAGATTTCACCCTCACAGCAGTGGTCTCATGGAAAATCAGAATTGGCAATTGTCAACTATTTGTGAAGAATGATGGTAACAGAGGTTTGAAGATTTGGATTAGTTGTTTAAAGAATTATGCCCTAATATTGAATATGAAGGAAAGTAAGGTTGAGACTCAACTACAAATATTTTTAAAATTAGGTGGTAGGAATGAAGGGACTGGGCAAATGCAATTGGATAACTTTATTCCCAAAATTCACAAGTTATATAAATGCTCAGAACACAATTTCATACCATAAAATTTGACAGCAAATATTTAGAAAGGTACTTTAGGATGCATCATAACTTTACCATCTTAACCAATTAAGACTAATTATGAATTCAGCCCACTACCAAGAGGCATAAATAATATGATTCTTCACCTTCAGATCTAATATATGCCCAAGGGTGGGCCAAGAAGAAGCATTAGCAAGGCTGCTCTAATTTCCAGGCCTATGGTTAAATAGTATGTTAATCCTGAAAACCTAACCATAGAAAAAGTGTGGATCAAAACAGTTAATAAATGAAAACAAAAAGATATTGTAGCAAGC
Organism: Cabassous unicinctus; assembly: GCA_029593785.1. Taxonomy (NCBI): domain Eukaryota; kingdom Metazoa; phylum Chordata; class Mammalia; order Cingulata; family Chlamyphoridae; genus Cabassous; species Cabassous unicinctus. The sequence goes on along the minus strand of JAQZBX010029525.1, from coordinate 23,186 downwards.
AGAAGAGGCACTTACAAGTAGATAATTATTCTAAGGTAGAACACAACCACACTTGCCCCAAAGCAAAAGAATAATACACTCAGCTATCTCTTTCAGATCTGGCAATGTCTAATGGTCAATATTGGCAAAAACCTCTAGATATTTTTTTCTTCAGAGAAGGTAAACTGGATTCCTTCATGTTTTTGCATGAAAAATTTGGAGAAAAGAAATGATTCTGTGCTTTTTATAATTCCAACCCACTGGTAACAGAATATAGTTACCATTAGGCTAATGGTTTATAGGCTATATTTATCATTATGGTTATTTTTCCAAATGATCTGAGAGAAATATTACCAATGAACCATATAAAGTGATAGATGGTAAACATCAGTGATGCTGTATTCTATCAAATTATAAATCATGATATGTTGCTAATAATGCAGGATGATAATAATGGGAAGTGGATTGCTACTACCTGCCCAATATGTCAGGCTTGATTTTTCTCCTTCACATATACCAAATGTAGATGATGATGGGATACATTTAAGAAAATTGTAAATGTTACTGGGACATCCTTAGGGGAAGTAATATTATGAAAACTTCCTTTCTGGAGGTACAGTCAACATTATGGGAAACTTATGGCAGTCCAAGACAGAGATTTTTTAGCAGGATAGAATATATCCAATTAACATTCTTATGAGATACTCAATTTCTCAGGTGCCAACCATTTTCCCAAATTGTATTGTTTTTGCAAACATTTAAGAGCAGCAACATGGGCTATGCTTTATTAGCACTTTCCTTGACATGCCAGACATTTCATAGGGATTTTAGTAGCTGGTCCTGGGTAATAAGTCAGACTGAGTCAGGCTGAATTAAAGATTGTGAAGGCTTTAAATCTGGAGGAAAATGATCAACTAACCCAGAACTTCTGGTTGCAAGTCCGACATGAAAAGATCTTGAAAGCTCTCTCTCCCATACTTATAATGAGAAAAAAGATGGAACCAACTGAAAATCACTGAGACTTTTATTGAGTCCATCAGGGAATTGGGATTGCAGAGAAACTGACACCAAGAAATCTGGATAAAAGGCAAATAAAGAGAATACACAACTAATATCACATCACAGGGAACAAAAACTCCTGGAACCACAAATTGGTAGGAACATTGATGTGGTAACTTTGATGAATTTCTGGAGGCTGAGTGTGGACTAGTGTGAAGTGAGAAATTTGTGGGATTCCAGTCTTAGGGATTCTGCCATATTTTCATGTGGTTTACCTCTAGAAACCTTACCAGGTTCTTAAAGTAAAGAGTAAAGAAAAATCCCCTCCTCATTCTGGCAGAAGGTGAGCAAAAGCAACCATTTAAAAATACGTTCAGAGTATTCTCCATAACAAAGGTCTACTCTGCAGGAGAAAAAAATTTACCAGACTTTGAGAAAGAACAATGAAACAACTCCAGCCCCTACTAGCCTGTGTTTTGTTTTCTCACACTAAGAAAAGGGAAAAAAACTAAAAAATGGAATTATGAGAAGATGGCATCAGACTAGGCAGGCAGGGCTCAACTCTTTCATAAAAACAATGGAGAAAGAGCCAAAACCTGTACGAAGGAACTGCTTTGGGGGTCAGTCAACCAAGATAGTGCTGCACAATTCCCAGGAGGGTGAGGGACAGAGAGACGAAGAACCCAAAAAATAAACGTGAGTGGCCAGAAAGGACTCCCCACCATCACTGACAAGATATTAAGCTGGGGTAAAACTCCTGGCTCACTGCAGCTGACTGAGGGGAATAGACATCTTCCTCCCTGTCAACTATTAGAAGGGAAAAGGTTGGGGGTGATAGGGGGCTTTTCTTCAGTGAATTCGGCCAGCAGAGCTCACTTTAAATCTTGGCTCTGACCAAACCAAAACATAGGAAAATGGAGATTTCCTCTCTGTGGAAAGGTGTACCAATGAGTGTCATATGCTGGATGGGCTGGGAATTGCATGGACAAAAACTGCTTTTGGAGCTCCCTGTATCCTAAATCCTGGGAAAAAAATCTGGCTGCATTAGTGAGACCCTGGCACAATTTTAATAACTTAAGCTGGGCAATTTTAAGGACTTAGAAAAATTTGAATCAAATATCAAATAAGAGCTGTGGAAAAAAATAGGCAAGAGAGAGAAGCTGGCCATCAGAGTAAATTCACGAACATATTCAGATGCCTAGGCATCAGGGCAGACAGCTAAGGGTTTTGGCACCCTGCCAGTGGGCCCTATTTTGGACTTTATGTTTCTCAGTGTGACAGAGTTGGACTCAGTTGTGGTTTCCCTACACATAGTTCTTCCACCTCTTCTATTTGAACCTATAGTTAGTACTGGAGTTGATAGGTGTATGTCCAAGAAACAAATCTTTGGGCTGTCCATCTATCAGTTCAGCCCTGAATCTCAAGAGATTTGCAACAACTATTCTCCATTCATTGGACTCACCCAGGACAACTAACAAGGAGATGATGATGGACAATGGCCATCTCAAGGAACAGAGAGACTCTGCAACTGCAAGAAAGATAGTCCCACCCATCTGCCCCATGCAATCTAAGAACCCTCCCAGTTAGAGGCAGAATGGGCTTTACCATCCCAGAATCCTTGCTGTTATTCTACTATAGACTTATTGTGATTCCAGGAATGGAAGAACTTTCATCATTGATGTGGAGTTAGAGGCCACTGGAGGTTCTGAGGGGAGGGAGAGGGGTAAACAGGTATAATTTGGGGGCATTTTCAGGACTTGGGAATTGTCTTGAATGACATTGCAATGACAGTACAGGCCATTATATATCTTGTAATAACTTACAAAAATGTGTGGGAGAGAGTGTAAACTACAATGTAAACTATAATCTATACTTAGTGGCAATACTCCAAAATGTGTTCACCAATTGTAACAAATGTATCACACTAATGAAGGATGTTGTTAATGTGGGAAAATGTGGGAGGGCTAGGGAGAAGGACATATGGGAATCTCCTTCATTTTTTATGTAACATTTATGTAATCTGAGTATCTTTTGTAAAAAAATATAAAAGAATATTATAAAAATTAAAAATTTTTTTAAAAATACATTAGAGGTACATAAAAGTAGATATGAATTGCTTGAAGAGAGAATCAGTGATTTCTAAGACAGAACATCTGAACTGGAAAAGACAGGAGAACAGAAAGAGAAGAGAAAGGGAAAAATGAAACAGGGTCTCAGGGAATTGAATGACAACGTGAAATACACAAATATATGCATTGCCATTGTCCCAAAAGGAGAAGAATATGGAAAAGAGGCAGAAAGAATATTTGAGGAAATAATGACCAAAAACTTCCCAACCCTAATGAAAGACATAAATATCAATATCCAAGAAGGACAAAGCACTCTAAGCAGAAAAATCCAAAAAGACCTACCCTGAGATACCTATTCAGAAGGACAAATATTAGAGACAAAAATTCTGAAAACAGCAAGAAAAAAGCAAAACATCATGTACAAGGGAACCTCAATAAGATTAAGTGATGACCAGTCATCAGAAACCATGGAAACTAGAAGAAATTGGCATGATGTATTTAAGGTACTGAAAGAGAAAAATTGCCAGCCAAGAATTCTGTATCCAGCAAAACTGTCCTTCAAAAATGAGGGTGAGTTCAAAGTCTTAACAGGCAAAAAAAAAAACCTATTAGAATATGTTGCCAAAAGACCAGAATTATAAGAGATACTAAAGGGAGTGCTGCAGCCTGAAAGGAATAAACAAGGGGTGAGAGACTTGGAGAAAAGTGTAGAAATGAAGATTATTAGGAAGGTAAATTAAAGGGTAAAATGACAAACAATAGTACAATATGACAACAGAAAGCCAAAGATAGAATGTATGAAGTAAGGCCTTTACAGTAATAATATTGAATGTTAAAGGCTTGAACTACCCATTCAAAAGGCATAGACTTATAGAATGGATAAAAAAAATATAAGCCATCTATATAATGTCTAAAAGAGACTTACCTCAGACATAAGGACTCAACCAGGTTAAAAATGAAAGGTTGGAAAAAGATATTCCATGCAAATAGTAACCAAAAAAGAACTGGAATACAATACTAATATTGGACAGTATAGATTTTAAAAGCAAAACTATTATAAAGGATGAAGAAGGTCATTATATATTAATAAAAAGGGTACTTCACCAATAAGAAATAACCATACTAAATATTTATGCAACTAACCTGAGTGCCCAAGATACATAAGGCATATGCTGGCAAAGCTGAAGGGAGAAATAGATGCCTCTGAAATTATAGATGGATACTTCAAAATACCACTCTCATTATTGGAAAGAACATCTGGACAATGGATGAATAAAACAACAGAGAGCTTGAATAATATGATAAATGACCTAGACCTAGAAGACATCTATAGAACATTGCACCCAAAAAGAGCAGGATATACATTCTTTCAAGTGCTCACAGATCCTTCTCCAAGATACACCATATGTTAGGTCATGAGACAAGTCTCAATAAATTTAAAAAGATTGAAATTATACAAAACACTTTCTCTGATCATAACTGAATGAAGTTGGAAATCAATAATGGATGGAAAAAGGGAAAATTCATAATATATGGAGATTAAACAACACACTCAAATAACCAGTGAGTCAAAGAAGAAATTGCAAAGGAATTCAGCAAATATCTTCAGATGAATGAAAATGAGAACACAGCATAACAAAACCTATGGGATGTCACAAAAGCAGTGCAGAGAGGGAAATTTATAGACCTCAATGCTTACAATAAAAAGAAGAAAGCTAAAATTTAAGCTTTAACTGTACACCTGGAAGAGCTAGAAAAAGAAGAGCAAACTAATCCTAAACCAAGTCAAGGAAAGAATTAGTAAAGATCAGAGCAGAAATAAATGAAATTGAAAACAAACAAAAAAAAAAAACAGAGAAAATCAACAAAACAAAAAGTTGGTACTTTGAGAAGATCAAGAAAATCGGCAAACCCTAGGCTAGACTGACAAAGAAAAAAAGAGAGGATGCAAATAAACAAAATCAGAAGTGAGAGTGGGACATTACCACTGACCTCACAGAGATAAGAGAAATCATAAGAGGATACTATGCACAACTGTAGGTCAAAAAACTAGATGATATAGAAGAGATGGATAAATTCCTAGAAACACACAAACCACTTATACAGACCCTAGAAGAAACAGAAGACCTCAACAAACAAATCACAAGTGAAAAGATTGAAGGAATCATCAAAAACCTTCCAAAGATGAAAAGCCCAGGACAAGATGGCTTCACAGGTGAATTTTACCAATCATTCAACGATGAACTAATACCAATCTTGCTCAAGCTTTTCCAAAAAATTGAACAGGAAAGAACGCTACTAAACTCATTCTATGAAGCCAACATCACGCTAATTTCAAAACCAGATAAAGCTACTACAAAAAAAAAAGAAAGTTACAGAACAATATGTCTAATGAATAGATGCAAAAATCCTCACCAAAATACTTGCAAAAAGCACATTAAAAGAATATACACCATGAGCAAGTGGGTTTAATTCCAGAAATGCAAGGGTGGATGGAAAATCAATTAGTGTAATAAACCACATACATAAATTTTAGAAGAAAATCACGTGATATGCTCAATTGATGCAGAAAAGGCATTTGACAAAATACAACACCCTTTCTTGATAAAAAAAACACTCCAAAAGATAGGAATAGAAGGAAGCTTTCTCAATATGGTAAAGTGAATACATGAAAAATCTACAGCTAGCATTGTACTAAATGGTGAAGCAATGAACAATTACCTGCTGAGATCAAGAACAAGACAAGGAAGCCAACAGTTAAAATTATTAATCATATTGTGCTAGAAGTTCTGTCTAGAACAATTAGGTTAGATAAAGATAAAAAGGCACTCAAAAAGGAAAGGAAGAAGTAATACTTTGACTATTTACTGATGACATGACCCTACATTTAGAGAATCCTGAAAAATCCACATCAAAGCTACTAGAATTAATAGATGAGATTGTCAAAGTGGCAGGATATAAGATTAATATGCAAAAATCAATAGGGCTTCTATACACTACTGATGTGCAATCTGAGCAGGAAATCAGAAATAAAAACTATTTTAATAATGACTAAGGCAATCAAATATTTAGGAATAAACTTAACCAAGGATATAAAGGACCTATATTCAGAAAACTATAAAACATAACTAAAAGAAACTGAAGAAGACATAAATAAATGGAAGGTCATTCCGTGTTCATGGATTAGAAGACTAAATGTCATTAATATGTCAATTCTACTCAAACTGATTTACAGATTCAACACAATCCCAATAAAAATCCCAACAGCCTTTTCTGCAGAAATGGAAAAGCCAATAATCAAATTATTTGGAAGGGCAAGGGACCCAAATAGCCAAAAATGTCTTAAAAAAGAAGGACTAAGTTGGAGGACTTGCACTTCCTGACATTAAAACATATTACCTAGTTACAGTGGTAAAAACAACATGGTACTAGCATAAAGACAAGTAGACTGACCAATGGAAACAAATTGAGAACTCAGAAATAGACCCTTACATTTACAGTCAAATGATTTTTTACAAGGCTGTTAATCCCACCCAACTGGGTCAGAACGTCTCTTCAACAAATGGTGCTGAGAGAATTGGATAGCCATATCCAAAAGAAACAAAGAGGATCGCTATCTCACATCTTATACAAAAATTAACTCAAAATGGATCAAGGGCCTAAATATAAAATCAACAACCATAAAACTCCTAGAAGAAAATGTAGAAAATATCTTCAAGATCTTGTGGTAGGTGGTAGTTTCTTAAACCTACACCCAAAGCACGAGCAACAAAAGAAAAAATAGATAAATGGGACCTCCTCAAAAAATTTAACACCCTTGCACCTCAAAGGACTTTGTAAAAGGGTGAAAAGGCAGCCAACTCAATGGGAGAAATATTTGACAATCACATATCCCATAAGTGTTTGATATCCATATTATATAAAGAGATCTTACAACTCAACAGTAAAAAGACAAAGTATCTGAATAAAAAGTGGCAAAAGTCTTGAAAAGACAATGTCCAAAGTAGGAATACAAATGGCAAAGAAACACATGAAAAAATGCTCAACATCATTAGCGATTAGGGAAATTCAAATCAAAACTACAATGAGATATCATTTCATACCTATTAGACTGACTGCTATTAAAAAGTTGGAAAACTGTGAATGTTGGAGAAGATGTGGAGATATAAGAACACTTATTCACTGTTGGTGGGACTGTAGAATGGTACATCCACTGAGGAGGACTACTGAGCAGTTCCTAAGGAAGATGAATATAGACTTGCCTTGTGAGCTTGAAATACCACTACTAGGTATATAACCAGAAGAATAGAAAGCAGAGGCAGAAACAGACATTTGCACACTGATGTTCATAGTGGCCTTATTCCTGATTACATATATAAGACTGCATTTACAAAATATAAACACAAATAAACTAGAGAGAAGTAAACAGAATAGCAGATATGTACAGTAGGAGAAGCATAGAGAGATTGAGAAGTGATGAGTTTTGTTTCGTTTGTTGGTTGCTTTTGTTTTTTAGTATTATTATTATTGGAATAATAAAATACTCTAAAAGTGATTGAAGTAATGAATGAACAACTATGTGACTTTACTGGATACCATTGATTGCACACTTTGGATGGATTTATGATTTATTAATATGTATCAACAAAATGATTTGTTTAAAAAAACTATACCAGATTTATGCTTGTAGAAGTATACCATGGACACAACCAGCCTCTACTACTCACTGATATTTTCCTCCCTTGTTAATTTGAATAATAGCTTATTATTGTTTCCCTGGAATTCTGATCTCTAATAATCTAATCACCGAATTTCTATAGCTGTGGTGAATGTTACCTCTTTTTTATATTTTTATTTTTCATAACTTTATTTTTAAAGAATCTTTAGATTATGTAAATGATACATTGAAAATATAGGTAGATTCCCTTAAACATCATCCCCTCCCCCACCCACACATTTCCCCATTAACATTTTTCATTAGTGTGGTACATTTCTTACAATTGCTGAACACATATTGAATCATAGTTACTAAGCATGGTCAATAGTTTACATTATAGTTTACACTTTGCACTGCACATTTTTATAGATTTTGACAAAAGGTATAATGGCCTGTATCCGTCATTGCAATGGCATGCAGAACAATTGCAATGTCCCAAAAAATGCCCCTTGTTACACCTATTTTCCTTCTCCCTCCCCTCAGAACCTCTGGTGACCACTGCCTTTATATCAATGTTATAAGATCTCCCATTACTAGAATAATAATAAGTCTACTTTAGTGCATAGTTGCATTGCCTCCTTATGTTTGTTCATTCCTCAATCTTGAGGATTTTAGGATGGTGATGCCCACTCTGTTTCTGATTGAGAGGGGGCTTAGATTTCATGGGGCAGATGGATGGAACAGTATTGCTTGCAGTTGTAGATACTCTCTGTTAGGGGGGATGGGTGTTGTCTATCATCATCATTTTGTTAGTTATCCATGAGAGTAGATGTTGCAACACTGCTGAGATTCAGGGCTCAACCAGCATATGAACCAGCATCTTGAGAAATTGAAATTTACCTTAGTATTATATATTGCCTAAGAGTTACCTCCTAAAAGCCTCCTTGTTGCTCAAATGTGGCCTCTCTCTAAGCTAAACACAGTATATAAACTCACTACTTTCCCTCTGGCATGGGACCCAGGGGATGAGCCTCCTTGGCACTGAGGGATTATTACCAAGCACCAACTAGCAATGCATTTGGAAAAAGACCTTGACCAAAATGAGTGTTTATGGCTAAGAGATTTCAAAGTGAGTCGGGAGGTCATTCCAGAGGTTACATTTATGTGTGTCTCAGCAAGATCTCATTGACTTCCACAGTAAACAGTGCCTCATGCAGAGGTGCTCCTGAGGGTCTAGAGACATCTATACACTATAGGCAGGGCAGAAAATCTGAGGAATTCAGCACCCTGTCAGTGGGCCTTACTTTGGAATACACGTTCCCCATGTAACAGAGTTGGACTCAATTATAATATCCCTATACATGGATCTTCTGCCCCTTTTATTTGAACCTATAATTTGAACTATGCTCATTAAATACATGTACTAGAGACTTAAATCTTCAGTCTGTTGCATTTTAATGATCCATTAAACTTAGTTTACTCGCTTACTGATTTTAGTCCCAACCTTAGTTCTCTATGACACTGCTTTATGTCTCTATTCTACTGAGCATATGGTAAAAGCATGGATTAATATTTTTTAAAATAAGGGCAGAGAAACACATATAGGAACAAAACAATGAGTTCACTTTTGGAAAATTTGGGTTGACAATATAACAAGCATATGTTGGGAAATGTTTGTGGGGTTGGTAATAAAAGTTATCCAATCCAAAGGATGATCTTATATTTTGATTTGTAGTTTATATTCAGGTTTTCATAAACTGAAAATTATTTATTGAATCAAACACATATAATATTTGATAATAATTACAAGAAACAAGCCCTAGAGTGTTCTATTGATGATTATTTCGTGGAAATATGTATGATCAGTACATTTTTCCATGCTGTCCAGAAATTTAACATATTCTCAAAGTGTTATAATTTTTATATATTCATTCATATGTAATCACCATGTTCTGTATTCATGTAAAGCACCTTCAATGGTAGGATTTATACATAATTTCTGTTATTAAATTTTATGTACAAAATTAATTAATAAATGCTTAAGCATCATATGGTTATCTTTAATACTTAGAACAGAAATTTCAGTGTAAATAAAAGAGATAAAATTAAGGTTAAAAAAAATCTAAGAAACATTTGTGAAGGTCACAGTTTAAAGAGGCAGACCACTAAAAACTTGATATTTAATCAAAGGCTTACACAGCACTTCCCTTCCCCTATACTTTACCACTACAACAACAGGGTTCCAGTGTAATAACAATGGACTGCAGCTGCATGGCACAGATTCAATATAAGAACACATTTTTAGGGAAATCCAAAAGACAAGAGACAAAACAAACTAAGGATACAAGAGTAACATGTAGCCTCTGGCTCCTACAACTTCAGCAAACATTAAGAACAGTCCACAATAAAACCTCACAATAAAGATCTATTTACCTCATTTCTCACTACCTGATACCTTATTCTTGGATTCCAACAACAACAACAACAAATCGCAAAGCATACCAAAAGGCAAGACAAAAGAGAGTCTGAATATACAAGGCAAGCATCAGAACCAGACTCAGATATGACACATGGAGGAATTATTAGGCAGGTATTTAAAAATAACTGTTTCGTGTTTTAAGGGCTCTAGTGGTAAAAGTGAACAGCATACAAGTAAAGATGGGTAATGTAAGCAGAAAGATGGAAACTAAGACAGATTCAAAAGGAAATGATACAAATCAAAAACACTAACAGAAATGAAGAATGTTTTTGATGTGCTCATTAATAAACATGGGCAAGGAAAGAACCAGTGAGTTTGATGATAGGTCAATATAAACTTTCCAAAATGAAATGCAAAATGAAAGAAAAAAGAAAAAAAGAAAAAAGGAAAAAAGAACAGGGTTTCTGAGAACTGCAGGGCAATTACAACAGGTTGTAACATAGTTAAAATGGGAATACAGGACACTTTTTAGCCATATACTTTGCCTTTTATTCAGATGGTGTTGGCTAAATGACATTTTAAAAAATTCAATTCCCTTATGTTTTATTTCTGTTAGGAAGGATTAATAATGATAGCACTTTTATTGTACCTGAAAATATATAGAAGATATTTTACAGCAGCTTTCTTTCTTCTATACTTGCTCAGCATCAAGTATTATATTTTTAAGCACCTTAAGGCTTTTGACAGCTCTCCACCCTTTAGGAGGAAGAAGTGGCACATTTAGCCTAATGCTATTGATTCACTTAAACCAAGAGAGCAGTGAATCTTGAGTTATTTTATATGATAGCATATATCCCTGCATTATGTTGCCACCCTTCTGCCAAAGATATAATCCTTCTAACCCCTTGGCTCCTAGACAAAAGGTTCTATAAACACTTCTCTTCACCTTGCAGCTGTTCCCCATTTGAAATTGCAGACCTCTAGTGTTTTTGCATTTTGCCACACTTCTTCCCACAGCATAATAAACAGAACTGAAGTGCCTCACAAGGCTTTGAAAACAGAGTTTCAGAACAAAGCAGAATGCAACTGTCTAAAAACAAAGGGCTGACTGCTATGTTGAAAAGGACAATAAATGATCCCCCATGGCCATATTAATATTGACAAGTCCATTTGCCTAAATAAGTGTTAATTTAAAAATGACATCCACAACTCATATATTATCTGTACCCGAGCTTCCTAATACTAGAAATACATGCATGTCCTTCTACTAGTGATGCATTCTTAGGTTTAAGTGAAACATTTTAGAAATGGTTATGAAGATACATTGGACATAAAGAAATGAAATTGCAACAATTACACCGGGTATGGTGCTCTCCAGGTGTGGACAAAAAGAGTGATCTGTATGCCCTGATATCCATGTCCCCCACCTATGACATTTTTTCCTAAATTTACCCAATTAGGATTCAGAGCTCAGTCACAACTTCAATGGTTGAGTTAAGCCTGTTTTGAGGTGATATAAACAGGCCAGCAGCTCTTCTCCAGACCAATTTTGGTAACAAATGATTTACTGAAAGACCAATTCTCTGAATTACTGTGGTTTTTTTTTTTTTTTTTTAAGTACATCCACTTAACCAAAAAAATTAGCTGGGGATTTTTCAATCCATCTCTGTTCAACTTTAATTTCACATGTATTTCACATTTTAGACTCTAAATATATCTCAGATTCACAGTGGTGTCAATGGATAGGGTTTCCCTTGAAAACATTTTACTATTTTCTCGATTTTTACATACCTGTGTTCACATCCTGTCCTCCCCTTGGCAAACACTGTGTTTGTACAATCTAGGTAAAGGTTTTTGTCTACAGAAATATTTTTATTTGGTAAATTGGACATTTTATGAATACACGTGTTTTCAACAAATTGATTTAGAGCTAGATGTTGGACGATATTAGCAAAGGCATAGATTAGATTGTCAATAAGCAAGATAAAGGCTGGAAAAGTGTTCTTTGAATTTAAAAATATTTTTCTTTCATCTTCAAAAAGACAAATCCTTTATAACCATTTTAAACTTCTTAATTGAGATATAGTTCACAGACCATAAAATTCACCATTTTCAAGGGCAAATTTCAGTGGTTATTAGTATATTCATAAGGCTGTAAACCATCATCATGATCTAATTTGACAACGTTTTCATCACCCCAAAAAGAAAAGTCATACACATTAGTAGTCACTCCCTCTATTTATCTACCTCACCCCCTGGCAAAATACTGATATACTTTCTATCTCTATGAACATCTTTATTCTGGACCTTTCATAGATATATAGAATCGTATGATATGTGGCCTTTTGTGTCTAACTTCTTTACTAAGCATAATGTTTTTAAAGTTCATCCATCTTGAAGCATGTATGAGTATTTTATTGATTTTTATGACTGAATATTATTTCATTATAAGGATATATCACATTTTGTTTATCCATTCATGAGCTGAATGACATTTGGATGTTCTACACTTTTGAGATTTTATTAATAATGCTGCTAAAACATTCATGTACAAATTTTGTACACACGTTTTCAATTTGTTTGGGTATATATCCAGCAGTGGAATTGGTGCATGATATACTTTATGCTTAACATTTTGAAGAACTGCCAAAGTGTTTTTCCAGTGGATGTACCATTTTTCATTACCCCTATCAATCTAAGAAGATTCCAGTTTCTTCACATCCTTGCCAACACTTATTTTTGATGTATTATTATTATTATTACCATCCTAATGACTGTAAATTGGTATCACATTGTGGTTTTGATGTGCATTCCCTAATTCTAATGATGTTGAGCATCTTTTCATGTACTAGCTGGTGATTTGTATATTTTCTGAGAAATATCTATTCATGTACTTACCCATTTTTAAATTGGGTTGTTTGCCTTTTTGTAGTTGATTTGTAAAAGTTCTTTATATATTCTGGATACTAGGCTCTTATTAGATATATGAATTGCAAATATTTTTATCCACTCTGTGGGTTGTATTTTCACTTTCTTAAATAGTGTCTTTTGATCCACAAAAGTTTAAGTTTTGATGAAATCCAATTTACCAAATTTTTCTTTGGCTGTTTGCTTTTGTTGTCATCTAAGAAATCTTTGCCAAATCCAAAGTCCAAAATTTACATCTGTGTTTTCCTCTAAGGATTTTATAATTTTAACTTACAAATTTAAATTATTGATCCATTTTGAGTTAATTGTTGCCTATGGTATAAGATAGGGATCTAAATTCATTCTTTTGCATGTGGATATCCAGTTTTTCTCAGCACTATAAGTTGAACAGACTAAGTTCTCCCATTGCATGGACTTAGCACTCTTGTTGAAAATCAAATGACCAGAGATGTATGGACTTATTTCTGTACTTTAAATTCTATTCTACTGGTCTGTGTGTTTAACCAAACTGTTTTGATTTCTTTAGCTTTGCATTAGGTTTTAAAATTGGTAAAATCCAAATTTGTTCTTGTTTTTCAAGACTTCTTTTAACTATTTTGGGTTCTTTGCAATCTATGTGAACATTAGGATCAACTTGTTAATTTCTGTAAATCAGGCATTGCGTTTTTTTATAGGGATGGCTTTGAATCTGTAGGTCAATTAGGCAACTATTATCATCCTAACAATATATATATATTTTTTTACCATCTTAACAATATTAAGCCTCCCAATTTATGATCATGGGATATTTTTCCATTTATTTAGATATTCTTTAATTTCTCCCAGTAATGCCTTAGTTTTGGTTTTAACTACATAAGGATTGCACTTCTTTGGCTAAATTTATTCCTAAATATTTTATTCTTTTTAATTCCATTGTATGTCAAATTGTTTTCTTAATTTCATTTTCAAAATTTTCATTGTTAGTGTACAGAAATACAACATATTTTTGTATACTGAGCTTGTATCCTGCAACCTTGCTGTATATTATCCCAATCTTTTTCATGGATTCTTTAGGATTTTCCCTAGATAACATCATTTCATATGAAAATAGAGATAGTTCAAATTATTTCTTTCTATATAGAAGCTTTTTAAATCTTTTTCTTGCCTAATCACTCCAGCTACAATTTTTGATGGAAGTAGTTCGAGCAGTCATCCTTGTGTTTTTCCTGATCTTAGGGAGAAAGTTTTCAGTCTTTCATGATTAAGTATTATATATTAGCTGTGGGTTTTTCATAGCTGCCCTTCATCAGGTTGAGGAAAATCACCCCAGTCATATTTTTTTGAGTATTTTTTTAAATCATGAGAGTGTTGGATTCTATCAAGTACTTTTTTGGCATCTATTGAAGTTTTGTTTTTTTTTTAATTTATTGTATTAATATATGTATTACATTGATTTTTGTATGTTGAACCAACTTTGCATTCTTGGGATAAATCCCACTTGGTCATGGTGGATAAACGTTTTTACAGGTTGCTATATTTATTTTTCTAGTATTTGTTGAGGATTTTTCCCATTAAATTCATAGTTTTCTTATGATGTTTTTGTATGGTTTTAGTATCACTGTAATTCTGGTCTCATAGAATACCTTAGGAAGTTTCCTTATCTTGTGTTTTGGAAGAGTTTTTGAGGGATTGGTGTGAATTCTTTAAATGTTTAACAACTCTGAAGCCATGGTATTTCTTTGTGGGAAGTTTTTTGATTATTTACTCAATCTCTTTAGTTGTTACAGGTCTGTTCAGATTTTCTATTTCTTCCTGTGTCAGTTTTAGTAGATTTTATCTTTGTAGAAATGTGCCCATCTTATCTAGGTTAATTACTTTGTTGGCATACAGTTATTCATAGTATGCCTTTATAATTCTTTTTATTTTTGTAAGGTCTGTAGCAATATCTCCTCTTTCATTCTAATTTTAGTAATTTGAGACTTCTCTTTTTTTCTTGGTCATGCTATCTATATATATGACAATTTTGTTGACCATTTTAAAGAACTAACTTTGGGTTTTGTTCATTTTCTCCATTTAGTTCTATTCTCTATTTTGTTTATTGCCACTCTGATCATTATTATTTCCTTTCTTTACTTGTTTTTGGGTTTATTTTTCTCATCTTTCTCTTATTACTTAAAATACAAATTTAGGTTATTTTCTCAGAGCTTTCCTGAGCATGAACACAGACCTGTGCTTTGTGTGGCCTTCTACATTCTCGGGAATGTGTCAGAGATGTTCAAAACCTCTAATAGAGATCTTGTTTCAAAACTCTTCTTTTTATGCTTTGTGGTTAGGTTTATTTTTATGCCACAACTGTTATCTATTACCTCAGAGGGCTTTGAGGTTAAAACTGTTGACAAATGCCACACAAAATGAAGCTTTCAGGACCAAGCAAATTTGAGGGAGATTCAATAAAGACAAGGCATTTTTTGTGGAGTCTTCCAAGGAACCACCAGACACATCAAATAATGACTCCTTTTGGAAAATGAGACTTTGAGTGAGTTCCAATTTGTTCTCTTCCTTCCAGGGAATATGGGCTGTTGTCTAACATAATTTAAAATGTCACAAAGTTAGTTATTTTACCAACATTCAGCCAGTTGTCTTGACTAAATGTCCCTGAATCATTGTAAGCCTTTGGTTAATTTCCATTTATTAAAACTTGATTCTGATCATTTTGCCATGTTTTCATTGCTTTTATAATGGGGTGAACTTTCAAAAGTCCTTAGTCTTTACTCCATCATTTTCACTGATGTTGCCATCTACAACTTTTTAAAAAAATCAACTGATATATATTAATAAAGTGTTCAATCAATAGTATTTGGTATGATCACATAGTTGTGTGCTCACCACTTCAATCATTATTAGAGCATTTTCATTTTTTCAATAATAATAATAATAACCAAAAAAACAGATAAACAAACAAGAAAATTCCTCACCTCTGAATCTCTCTAAGCTTCCCCCACTGTACATAGCTGCTGCTTTTGGTTATTCTATCCAAAATGTATAATCAATGGTTTTATAATCACAATGTTGTACATTCATCATCTCAAAAATTTTAGAGCAATTTCATTACTCCAAAAAGAAAGACTCAACACCCCTTAGCATTCCTTCCTCAGACCTACATAACCACTAATCTCATTTCATCTTTATAAATTGACTTATATTTATGTATTATATATATGGAATCATACAATATGTAGTAATCTGTGTCTGGTCTCCTTCACTTAGTATAATGTGGGTTTTTTTTTTGTCTAATATTAACATTTTGTAGTATTAACTTACATTTGCTCAGTTTCAAAGAAAAACGGTCTTATATTTGCAATTCTATCCATATTCATATTTCACATAATATATTTAATTCATAATAGGACAATCATACAGTATTTGTCCTTTTTTGTCTGGCTTGCTTCACTCAACATAATGTCCTCCAGGTATATCCATGTTGCCATATGTTTCATGACTTCCTTTCTTCTTTTTTTAAATTTTATATTTTTTAAAGATACTTAGATTATACAAATGACACATAAATATATAGGGGATTTCCATATGCCCCAATCCCCACACCTCCCACATTTGCCCACATAAACAACATCTTTCATTATTGAGTTACGTTCATTGCAATTGATGAACACATTTTGGAGCATTGAAACATTTTGGAGAGTGGATTAAAGTTTACATTGTAGTTTACACCCTCTCACCCTATTCTGTAGGTGATGGCAAGATTTATAATGGCCTGTATCTGTCGTTGCAATGTCATTCAGGACAATTCCCAAGTCTCAAAAAGGCCCCCATATTACTCCTGTTTTCCCTTTCCCTGCCCCCAGAACCTCCAGTGGCCACTGCCTCCACATCAAAGATATTATTTCTTCCATTGCTAGAATTACAATAAATCTATAGTAGAATACCAGTAAGTCTACTTTAGTCCATAGTTCATTCCCCAATCCTGAGGATTCTGGGATGCTGATGTCCACTCCACCTTTAATTGAGAGGGGGCTGTGATCCCATAGAGCCGACGGATGGGACTTTCTTGCTTGCAGTTGCAGACTCTCTCGGTTCCTTGGTATGGTAGTTGTCCATCATCACCTCCATGTTAGTTGTCCTGAGTGAGACCAATGAACTGGAAAGTAGATGTTGCAACTCTGTTGAGATTCAGGGCCCAACTGGCACATGGACAGTCCAAAGATTTAAGTCCCTTGGATATACACCTACCAACACTACTGTTAGTTATAGCTTCAAATAGAAGGACAGAAGAGCCATGTGTAGGGAAACTACCACTGAGTCCAACTCTGTCACCCCGGAGCATAAATTCCAAAGTAGGACCCATTGGCAAGGCACCAAACTCCTCAGCTGTATGCCCTGACTATAGTGTCTGGATGTCTCCAGAGCCCTCAGGAGCCCTGATATTTGGGGTTGTATTTACTTTGGCAGTCAATGAGACCCTCCTGAGACATGCATAAGTGTAACCTATGAAATGACCTCCCAACACACTTTGAAGTCGCTTAGCCATATAAACTCATTTGTCTTTACCTTTTCTCCCTTTTGGTCAAAGTCTTTTTCCAGTTGCATTGCTTGTTGGTGCTTGGTAGTAATCCCTCGGTGCCAGGGAGGCTCATCCCCAGGAGTCATGTCCCATGCTGGGGGGAAGGTAATGTATTTATAGGCTGAGTTCAGCTTAGAGAGAGGCCACATTTGAGCAAGGAGGATCCCAGGAGCCAACTCTTAGGAACCCTATAATACTAGGCTAAGTTTCACTTCTAAAAGTAAAGATTCATATGCACAGTCATCAATATCAAGGGCGCGTGAATGGACCATCCTCCTTAACTAGTCATTGCCTCTGTACTCAGGGGATTCTTGCTGATACATTAGAGAATGTGGCAGAGCTCCCCAGGATGGGAATTTGATAGTCCTTCAGTTATTGTGTGAACCTTCACCTACTGTGACAATGCCCCATGAACATTTGAATACATTTATATGCCTTATATGTATGCCCAGGTGAGCTTCCTCCCTTATATTCCCTGTCACTGACACCCCACACCAATGATCCTCCCCTGTCACAGTTGTAACCCTTCTGTGATCCAAAACTTCTTGAAAAATGAAGCCAATAAAATAGCCAAATACAATTAATAAGAAAATGAAATGATGATAGTTTTAAAAATAAGAAATAAAATACAAAATTAAAAAAAAAATGAGTAAAAATTTGGGATAATAAAAAATAATGAAAAAATATTTTTGAAATTTTTTTGGCATTTTGCCTTTCATTGCTGTAAGATCTGTTGTCCTATATGTACAGAGACATTTTCTTCTGTTTATTCCCCCTGTGTCTTACTTTTTCCATTTTGTCCTCAAAGAAGTTTTAGGTTACAGGTAAGTCTTGTACCAAATACAGAGGACTCCCACATAAACCCAACATCCTTCCCCCTTTCCCTCTTCCCCTAATAATAACATTTTATGTGTGGATGGTTCATTTTTTACAACTAATGTACAAATATTGAAACATAGCTACCAACCATGGTAAATACTTTAAATTATGGTTTAAATTTTGGACCACACACTTTTATAAACTTTGATACAATTCAACATAGCCTGTATCCATCATAGCAAGATCATATAGAACACTTCCATCTCACCCAAAATGCCCCCTGTTCCATCATTCCTCCCTCTCTCTCCCCTCAGAACCCAAGACAACCACCAGACTTCACTCCTTGAAGAACAAGATTCATAATTACTTACAACAATACTGAGGGCTTGGCACACTGGTCTGTCCTCCCCTATTAGACACTGCCCATGCTCTTGAGAGACTCCCATCCCTTTATTTGTGAACATAGTGGGTCTCCCCAGGATGGGAGTCCACCACCTTGCCACACATTATGTGGGTCTCCAACCACTGATATAACACACTATGGCAAGAAGAACACTCACACACTCTCTAGAAGCCTGCCCCAGGTGCACCCTGTCCTAAATGACCCCCACATCAAACACCCCAAACCAGAAACCCTCACTTGCCATATTGCCAAAAGAGCATTACCACTGAGTAATATTCCACCATGTGCATACTCCACAATCTGTTTATCTATTCCGCAGTTGATGGGCAACTGGGTTGCTTCCAACTTTTGGCTATCATGAATAATGCTGCTATGAACATCGGTGTGCAGATATCTATTTGTGTTCCTGCTGTGAATTCTTCTGGGTATATACCTAGCAATGGTATTGCTGGGTCTCATAGCATGTCCATATTCAAATTCCTTAGGAACTGTGAAACAGTCCTCCACAATGGCTGTACCATTCTACATTCCCACTAACTGTGAATAAACATTCTTATCTCACCACATCCTCTTCAACAGTTAGAGTTTTCGAACTTTTTAATAGTGGCCAGTCTAATAAGTGTGAAATGCTATCTCATTGTAATTTTGATTTTCATTTCCTTTATCACTAGTGATGATGAGCATTTTTTCATGTGTTTCTTCACCATTTGTATTTCTTTCTTTTACCCATTTTTTAATTGGATATTTTGTCTTTTTGTTGTTGAATTGTATGATCTCCTTATATATCATGGATATTAAACCCTTATCAGATATGTGATTACAAAATATTTTCTCCCATTGAATTGGCTGCTTTTTCACTCATTTGACAAATTCCTTTGAGGTGCAAAAGTGTTGAATTTTGAGGTGGTCTCCTTTATCTATTTTTTATTTTGTTGCCCGTGCTTTGAGCATAAGGTTTAAGAAACTACCACCTACCACAAGATCCTGAAGATGTTTTCCTACACTTCCTTCTAGGAGTTTTATGGTTGTTGATTTTATATTTAGGTCCTTGATTCATTTTGAGTTAATTTTTGTAAATGGTGTGAGATAGGAGTCTTCTTTCTTTCTTTTGATATTGCTATCCAGTTCTCCCAGTACCATTTGTTGAATAGAAGTTTGGGCCCAGCTGGTTGGGCTTAACAGCCTTTCAAAAATGACTTGACTGTAGATGTGAGAGTCAATTTCTGAGTTCTTATTTTGGTTCCATTGGTCAGTCTGACTGTCTTTATGCCAGCACCATGCTGTTTTTACCAGTGTAGCTAAGTAATATGCTTTAAGGTCAGGAAGTGAGAGTCCTCAAACCTCGTCCTTTTTGAAGACATTTTTGGCTAAGTGGGTCCCCTTACCCTTCCAAATAAACTTGATTATTGGCTTTTCCATTTTTGCAAAAAAAAAAAGGCTGTTAGGACTTTTATTGGGATTGTGTTGAATCTGTAAATCAGTTCGGGTAGAATTGACATATTAACGATATTTAGTCTTCCAATCTATGAACACAGAATGTCCTTCCATTTTTTAAGTCTTCTTCATTATTTTTAGCAATGTTTTATGTGTTCTGAACACAGGTCCTTTATGTCCTTTGTTAAATTTATTCCTAAATATTTTATTGTTTTAGTCACTATTATAAATGAAATTTTTTTCTGATTTACTCTTCAGATTGCATGTCAGTAGTGTCTAGAAATGCTATTGATTTTTGCACATTAACCTTGTATCCTGCCACTTTGCTGAATTTGTCTTTTAATTCCACTAGCTTTGTTGTGGATTTTTCAGGATTTTCTAGAAATAGGATCATGTCATCAGTGAATAGCCATAGTTTTACTTCTTCCTTTTCTATTTGGGTGACTTTTATTTCTTTGTTTAGCCTAATTGCTCTAGCTAGAACTTCTATTAATAATGCAATATTGAATAATAATGTTGACAGTGGGCATCCTTCTCTTTTTCCTGATCTCAGCGGGAAAGCTTTCAGTCTTTCACCATTGAGTACAATGCTAGCTGTAGGTTTTTCATATATGCAATTTACCATATTGAGAAAGCTTCTTTCTATTCTTATCTTTTGGAGTATTTTTATTAAGAAAGGGTGCTATGTTTTGTCAAATGCCATTTCTGCATCAATTGAGCATATCATGTGATTTTCTTCTTAAATTTATGAGTGTGGTTTATTACACTAACTAATTATCTTATGTTGAACCACCCTTACATACCTGGGATAAAATCCACTTGATTTGTTGTATAATTCTTTTAATATGCTTTTGAATTCTGTTTGCAAGTATTTTGTTGAAGATATTTAAATTTATATTCATTAGAGATATCGGTCTAAATTTTGTGTGTGTGTGTGTGTGGTATCTTTACCTGGTTTTGGTATTAGGGTGATATTGGCTTCATAGAATGAGTTTGGTAGCATTTTTTCCTGTTCAATTTTTTGGAAAAACTTGAACAAGATCAGTAATACTTCATCTTTGAATGATTGGTAGAATCCACTTGTGAAGCCATTTGGTCCCAGGCTTTTCATCTTTGGGGGGTTTTTGATGACTGTTTCAATCTCTTCCTTTGTGATTGATTTGTTGTGGTCTACTATTTCTTCTAAAGTCAGTGTAGGTGGCTCATGAATTTCTAGGAATTTGTCCATCTCCTCTACATTGTCTAGTTTTTTTGGCATACAGTTGTTCATAGTATCCTCTTATGGTGTCTCTTATTTCTGCAGGGTCAGTGGTAATGTCTCCTCTCTTATTTCTATTTTAATTATTTGTGTCTTCTCTCTTTTTTTCTTTGTCAGTCTAGCTAAGGGTTTGTCGATTTTGTTGATATTCTCAAAGAACCAAATTTTGGTTTTGTTGATTCTATTTTTATTTTGTTCTCAATTTCATTTATTTCTACTCTGATCTGTACTATTTCTTTCCTTTGGCTTGGTTTGGAATTAGTTTGCTTTTTCTAGTTCTTCCAGGTGTGCAATTAGATCATCAATTTTAGCTTTCCTCTTTTTTTAATATAAGCATTCAGGGCTATAAATTTCCCTCTCAGCACTGCCTTTGCAGTGTCCCATAGGTTTTGATATGCTGTGTTCTCATTTTCATTCATCTTAAGATATTTGCTGAATTCTCTTGCAATTTCTTCTTTGACCCCCAGATTGTTTAAGAATGTGGTTTTTTTTTTAACAAGGAAAAATATCTTTTATTTTTATTTATTTGTTTTTTATTTTTAAAAGATACTTAGATTACATAAAGGTTACACAAAAAATACAGGGATTCCCGTTATGCCCCACCTCCCACACCTCCCACAACCTCCCACATAAACATCCTTCATTAGTGTGGCACATCACCTGCAACGGATAAACACATCCTGGGGCTTTGACATTAAGCATGGACCATAGTTCACATTGTAGACCACACTCTCTCCCACGCAGTTCTGCATGTTATATGATATATAAAGTGGCGTAAGAATGTGTTTTTAATTCTCCATATATTTATGAATTTTCCCTTTTTCCATCCATTATTGATTTCCATCTTCATTCTATTATGATCAGAGGAGGTGTTTTGTATAATTTCAACCTTTCTAAATTTATTGAGACTTGTCTTGTGACCCAATATATGGTCTGTCTTGGAGAAGGATCCATGAGCACTTGAAAAGAATGTATATCCTGCTGTTTTGGGATACAATGCTCTATAGATGTCCGTTAGGTCTAGTTCACTTATCATATTATTCAAGCTTCTGTTTCTTTGTTTATCCTCTGCCTGATGTTCTCTCCACCAATACTGAAAGTGATGTATTGAATTCTCCAACTATTATTGAAAAGAAATATTTCTCCCTTAAACCTTACCAATGTGTGCCTCATGTATATTGGGTCATTGAGGTTAGGTGCAGATTTAGAATTGTTACTTCTTATTGTGGAATTGTCCCTTTTATTAATATGCTATGACCATCTTTATCACTTATAACAGTTTCGTATTTAAAATCTATTTTGTCTAATAATAGTATTGCTACAGCACCTCTTTTTTGGTTACTATTTGCATGGAATATCTTTTTCCAACCTCTCGCTTTTATACTGGTTGTTTCCTTAGGTATGAAGTGAGTCTCTTGTAGACAATATATAGAGGGCTCATATTTTTCTTTTTCTGTTCTATCAGTCTGCATCTTTTGATTGGAGAGTTCAAGCCATTAACATTCAATATTATAATTGTAAAGGCATTAATTACTTCATCCATTTTGGCCCTTAGATTTCTGTTGTCATATTGTGTTATTTTCAATTTTTTAAACCTTAATTTACCCTTTCTAATAATCTTTATTTCTAAACTCTTCTCAAAATCTCTTGCCCTTGTTTTTTT
>JAQZBX010029524.1:0-27247 GCA_029593785.1 Cabassous unicinctus | reverse complement strand
TTGATCTTGTATCCTGCCACTTTGCTGAGCTCGTTTATTAGCTTAAGTAGCTTTGTTGTAGACATTTCCGAATTTTCTAAATATAGCATCATGTCATCCACAAATAGTAAGAATTTTAGTTCCTCTTTTCCTGTTTGGATGTCTTTTATTTTTTTCTTGTCGAATTGCTCTATCTAGAACTTCCAGCACAATGTTGAATAACAATGGTGACAGTGGGCACCCTTGTCTTGTTCCCGACCTCAGAGGGAAAGTTTTCAACCTTTCCCCATTGAGTACGATGTTGGCTGTGGGTTTTCATATACGTCTTTTATCACATTGAGGAATTTTCCTTCAATTCTGATCTTTTGAAGTGTTTTTGTCAAGAAAAGATGCTGGATTTTGTTGAATGCCTTTTCTGTATCAATCGAGATATCGTGTGGTTTTTTTCCCCATTTGTTAATGTGGGGGAGCTCCACTATTTTTCATCCTGTCATGTGAGTGAGGACTTGAAGATCACTTAAGCACAAAGCCACCAAGAGGCTGGGCCCATAGAGCAGTTCAAGGCTGAGGAGATGAGCCATGCCATGTTCCTGATTGCCACATGATGAGACACCAGGATCACCAGTAACTGACTTTGGTGAGAAAGCATCTTTAATGGTGCCTTGATTAGGACATTTCACAGCCTTAAAACTGTAAGCTTTTACCCTAAATAAAATTCCCATTATAAAAGCCAACCCATTTCTGATCCTTTGCATCAGCAGCCCTGTGGCAAACTAAGCCACCATGTATGAATGTTTCCCCCCCAAGCACTTAAAAAACATTGTTCCATTGCTGTGGGGGCCAGATCCCAAGGAAACCAGCAATGATCCTCATCTCTCAGTATTTGTATCTTTGTATAGTCCTTCCCACCTGAATCAGGGCTAACCTATGTAACCAATAGTACATGGTTGAAATTACATCGTATGCTTTCTAACGCTATTTCATGAAGTCATTGCAGATACCTGCAATGGTCTCTTGGAACACTTACTCTAGATATAGCCAGTCACCAAGTCATAAGGATGCTCAACCAGTCTCATGGAGTAGCCTATGAAGAGAGAAACAAATTTGCCAGTATGAACCTGGCAAAAGAGAACAAGAGAGAGTGATCCATCTTGAAGTGGATCCTCCAGCCCCAGTCAAGGAACCTCACTAGAGACACCTAGCCAGTACTACCTAACTGATCCCCTTCTAAATTCCTGACTCACAAAAATTGTGAGAGATAGTATGTTATTATTGTGGTTTTAAGTCACTAGTGTTGGGGTAGTTTGCTACTCTGCAGTAGTTAGTTAATACAATTTTTTCTGGCTTGCATAAATTTTGTGGAAAAGTGTATAGTCATTCTTAGTTTTGTTCCACATGTAACTCATCTTTTTAGATTTTCTCTTTGTCATCAATTTTCCCAAACTCCCACCTCTGTCTGTTCTGTTCAGCAATACTTCTGGGCTCTGCTTGGGTTCTCCCTCCCCATGCTGTCCCCTAGAAATTGGCCCAGTCTGAAAGCTGAGGCAAGTGTAGGGCTTGTCTCATTTGTTTTCCTTCTCTCAGAGATCACAGTGCTGTGCTACCTGTTGTTCAAGATCTGAAAACACTTTTTTGTGTGTGTCCTCTCTTCTAGTTGTTTATGGTAAGAGGGTAATTCCAGGGCCTGGGATTCCCTCATGGCCAGAAGTGGAAGTTCCAATCAAAATGTTTTGATGAGGTCTTTTTCCAGTCGTATTGCCAGTTGGCACTTGGTAGTAATCCCTCATTGCCAGGGAGGTTCATCCCTGGGAGTCATTCCCATGCTGGGAGGAAGGTAATGCATTCATATGCTGAGTTTGGCTTAGAGAGAGGCCACATTTGAGCAACAGGGAGGCTCTCAGGAGGCAACACTTAGGTACCCCATAACAACAGGCTAAGTTTCAATTTCAAGAACAAAGCTCGTAAGGCTAGTCATCAATAACAAGAGCCCATCAGTGGATCATCCTCCTTAGCCAGACACTACCCCTGCACTTGGGGGACTATTGCTGCTCCCTTGGAGAATGTGGCAGAGCTCTCTAGGCTGGGAATTCAGTATTCTCTCATTTATTGAGTGATTCTCCACGCACTGTGACCATGCCCCATGAGTATTTGAACAATTTAATATACCTTTTATGTATGTTCATGTGAACTTCCTCCCATGAACCCCCCCACCCCTGACACTCCCCACCGATGATCCTCTCCTACCCCAGTTGTAACCCTTCTGTGATCCAAAGCTTCTTTAAAGATGAAGCCAATATAATAGCCAAATACAATTAATAGGAAAATGAAATAATAATAAAGTAAGAGATAAAATACATGAAAACTTAAAAAAAAATCTAAAAATACAATAAAATTAAAGGATTGGGATATTAAAAAAAATAATAAAAAATTAAAAAAAAATTTTTTTTTGACATTTTGCTTTTTATCACTGCAGTATCAGATGTCCAGTCTGTACCGTGACACCTTGCCCCTCTCACTCCCCAGTGTCAACTGGCAATATGACTGGAAAAAGACCTGAATAAAAAGGGAAAAAGGTAAAGACAAATGAGTTCATATGGCTAAGACACTTCAAAGCGAGTCAGGAGGTCATCCCAGAGGTAACGCTTATGCACATCTCAGTAGGACCTCATAGGCTTCCAATGTGGATATCACCCCAAACTGAGGGACTCCTGAGGGCTCTGGAGACACCCAGGTTCTATATCAGGGTGGCTAGCTCCAGAGTTTGGTGCCTTATCAGTGGTACCTACTTTGGAATCCGTGCTCCTGAGAGTGACAGAGTTAGACTCAAATGTGTCCTCCCTGCACATGGTCCATCAGTCCCTTGTATTCAAACCTATATGTGGTGCTGGAGTTTGTAGGTTTTCTTCCAGAGACTGGAGTCTTTGACCTGCCCATGTGCCAGTTGGGCCCGGAATCTCAGTGCAGCTGCAACTCCTATTCTACAGCTCAATGGACTCATCCAGGACACCTGGCGGGGAGATGATGATGGACAACGGCCATCCCAGGGAATGGAGAGAGTCTGCAGCTGCAGGCAGGATAATCCCATCCATCTTATCCATGGGATATAAGCCCCCTCTCACTTGGACGTGGAGTGGACATCACCATCCCAGACTCCTCAGGATTAGGGCAAGAGCTATGGACTAGATTGGACTTACTGGTATTCTGTTATAGACATATTGTGATTCAAGCAATGGAAGAAATTACAACATTTTAATGTGGAGCCAGTGGCCACTGGACGCTTTTGGAACAGGGAGAGGGAAAAGCAGTTGTAATACAGGGGCTTTTTCGGGACTTGGGAATTATCCTGAGTGACATTGCAATGACAGATATAGGCCATTTTACAACATGCAGAACTGTGTGGGAGAGAGTGTGGTCTACAATGTGAACTATGGTCCATGCTTAGTGGCAAAGCCCCAGGATGTGTATATCCATTGCAGGTGATGTGCCACACTAATGAAAGATGTTTATTGGGAGGTTGTGGGGGGTGTGGGAAGTGGGGCATATGGGAATCTGTATAATTTTTGTGTAACATTTATGTAATCTAAGCATCTTTTAAAAAATATAAAAAATTATTAAATAAATAAATAAATAAAAAATAAAAATATAGAAAAAAAAATGTTTTGATGAAGAAAGTTTAAGAACATATCACTCTTTCTTTCATAGTATTCCTACAACTCGCCTCCTCACTCCCTCAATGCCAACATATGAATTTAGTCATTTCAAGGTTTGCATTTGCAAAATTTTCTAGAGCAAGCTTATTCATCATGTGTCCACAAAGACAGCATATCTTTGATGTGCAGGAAATGAGCACCACCCATCTTGTGGTCAGACCTCCAACCATACCTGTGGGCTCTGAGTCTTGTTTCCAGAGCTCATCCCAGAGGCCAAGTTAATCGGGTTCTTGGGTTTGTGACAGAACTTAGGCTCTAGGGGTATGTTTCGTAGACTACATTGAATCCAGGGTTACTATCTCTCCTAAGGAAAAGATATTGTGCCTTTTGTGTTTTGCTGCATTAGATGCTATTTCAGTTTGGCTTTGCCCTTAGCATAGTGACAATGCAGCAAATTCCTTACTATTCTTACTCTAGGAAAAGAAAGAGTTGGCAGCAACATGGAAATAGTTTCTAGTTTGGATGCAATTCTTCTGAGAAAGATGGAAATGATTCTTTTTGTAATAATGGGCTTAATGATTAATAATCAAAATGTAACAAAACAAATTGTTCACTAGTAATAGGAATAATAAATAGAAATAATAATGAAGCACTACTATGAATGTACTAATCAACAAACCTTATAACTGATATTCAATGGATACTAGAGTATGAAGGATGATAAAATTACTGTTGCTATAATGTATGATCCATTTTTGTCTCTCAATATCCCTTCACTAGTCTTGTATGGTCTTTCTAATTGGATCCACTTCACCATCTGACAAGATGTTCTAGGGCCTGGCTCGCCCAGCACCTGAATATGTGCACTTCTAACTTCTATTAGATTTCCCCCTCATTGCTAGCTGGTGAAAAATTAAACCATGATAGCTCTTCCCAGACATAATGAGGGCTAATGAAGTTGAATGAGTCTATCAATTTTTATTTCTTATCTGTCCATTTGCCTATGATTTTTTTCCTTCTTTTTGTAAGTTTGCACTATATAATTTCAAAGAAATTTCCTGTTTGGGGAAAAAATTCCCAGAAGAGTAACACACTCATAGAGCTGAAAGACTATTTTCCTTTAAGCATTATTCAAAAGAAACTAATTATCTTTAGAGAGCTAGGAGAATTTGCAATGACCTCTCAGGCAGAATTTGTAGTGGCTTCATAGGAAGATTCTTGATTGCTAAGCTATATTAATCTAATTTCTAATTTTAATAATTTTATGTAAAATATTCAAACAAGTGCCATTTGAAAACATCACTGCAGTGGCTCCTTGGTTTGCTCAATTGCGTGTCAGAGCTTGATACGGCTTTAAACATCTTTTGGATCCATTTATTTGGTTTTGCTCACCATCAATGTATAGTTAAAAAAGAAAGATGCTAATATTTGGACATACATTATGCACCCTTATTCATTCTCTGTCATCACAAATGGTAAAATTATTATTGAACATCAACTGGAAGAGAGACATTGGATTACATTAAGTTCGAAGAAAACAATTTTAACAAGCTCAGTTCTTTCTAATAGTTTTAGATGACAGGAGCTAAGAGCTGTCCTGGGATGGTCCTCTGAGAGACATGATGATAAATATACTAGAAAATAGCAGGCACACAAGTTCTGGAACAATAAAGACCTTCTGATTATCCCGATGAGTATCTCTGGGCAATGATTTGCTTACCAGATAGAAAAGGATCACTTATCTTTATAAATTGGAAGTGGGAGGTCAGAGAATAAAAACTTTAAATAATAATTAATTCAACATTGGAAAAGAGGCTAACAATGGGGCAGTATAGTGTATTATCAGCTTGTTGTGGGAATTAAATGAATTAATACAGGAAAAGTGCTTATAACAGTACCTGGCACATAGTGAATGCCATAAAGGTGAGCTGTTATTACTTGTTGTACTGATTGACTGAAACAATACCTGGTTGCCTCCAAAGTCAGTCATTCAATAGGAACTTGTGTAAAAATTTCCTGCAGGTTAGCTTTTATACAAAGAGACTTGCTTTGGGTAATCCAGTTTCAGGGCTATACCTATTTGGACCATAAATCTTCATCTTATTTTATCACCAACCTGGAGGCCTATGAGGAAGCAACATGTAATGCATACTATAAAATTCTTCCCTTAATTTGAACTTCACTTTAGCTACATTTTTCTCTCTCTTTCTTTCCTTTCTTATCTGAGCTTCTTAAAGGAAGTAGCAAGGGTGTGCTGTAGGCAGCTCCTACTGGCTAGTAAGAACTGTCTGTTAAATATTTGGGAATTTTTTGAGCTGGTTGTTAAACCATTGATAACTTGACATTGGCCATGGTGGAAATATTTTCCCCCAGACATCTGGTTTACCAGTATACCACCAGAATAGTGTAAACATATTCTAGCTACCTCTCACCTCCCATTAATTTCTCAAACCGCTGGAAATATCTTCCATTCTTCAACACTTCTGAAACTGTCCTAACAAAGGTCACCTCCAAAATTTCAATCCAATGAACGCTTTTCAGTTTTTAATTTGTTGGGCCTTCTGGCCGCATTTCACTTTAATGACCACTGACTCGGAACTCATTTTCTTGGTTTTGTGATATTACAGTCCCCATAATTTTCTCCTATTTTTCTCTCATTCTTGGGTTGAATAAGCAAATCCCAGCATGACTGCTTAGGAGGATTTCTATGGAGAAGCAATCAAAAGCAAATGCACTTATTTGAAACATTTTAATTCAGCAGCTATTGTTGCTGCTATGTCCTACGTAGAATACCAACCAGAACTGGGTTTCTGCCTTGTGCCCAGAGATTACTACTTCTTTGATGATCTCTCAATCAGCTATCTATTGCTATATAAAGGATCACTCCCAAACTTAGTTATTTAACACAACCACCATTTATATGCTCATGGACCTGTGAATTGACAATTTGAACCTGGCTCTGTGGGCTGCTTCTCTGGTCTCATCTGAGATTTTTCATGTTATGTGCAGTCAGCTTCCAGGTCAGCTGAGGGCTGGATGGTCTAGGATGGCCTCAGCTGAGATGGCTCATTTCTGCTCCATAAGGTCACTCACCCTCCAGGGATTGTTCACTTGGTGGCTGGGCAGAGTTCCACGTGAGAGAGAATGGAAGGGCATATGGCTCTTGAGGCCTAGGCTTGGAACTGGCAAAATGTCATTTCTGCTGCATCGTATTGGACAAAACAAGTCTTAAGGTGAGCCCAGAGGAGAGAACCTTCAAAGTTCCATCTCAAAGGGCATAGATTCACATAGGGCTGGAGAACGGTGGCCATTTTTGCAATCTACTACAGAACCTTAGACCATAAATCATTGCTTTTTATCTCTAACAAGTCTTTATGGGCTGTCTGATGTTCTGTAAAAGTGTTCATAAGCAAGCCCAAAGACTGCCCAGAACTGTTGGTTCCATTGTTTTAAGGCCCATCTCCCACTCTAGGGGAACTAAAGCCAGAAACATTAACAAAGGAGTCTATAGGTGCCCACCTCCCTTTTTTCCTCTTTCTTTTCACAGTCCCTGGTACAGGTCCTGAGGTGGAGGTAAAGGTCGAGACTAAAGGCTAGCATGGGAGCAGGGCTCTGGGTAATCTAGCCAGAACCCCTTCTTTGGGCACCGAGTATGAACTTTCACTCGCAATGGCTCTCAAGGCCACTTCTGGTCTACCACCATCCTGTTGTAAGGATAGTATTGCCAGCTCAATCACTCAGCAGGCTGAGCAGAGTAGGGAGGGAAAGGGGTTCATGTGGGGGCCAGGAAGGGGGCCAGAAATCCCTATGTTTGTCACAGAAGTGTGTTTCCTCTTTTTGCTGAAATGATAGCACCATAGGCCACATTTCTTTCAGATCCGGCTTTCTGTTCAGCCTGACTTCTACTCCAAGTACTCAGGATAGGTGTGGCATTCCCTGAGAGTTTTGTTAGGCCTTTTACCCACTAAACTGCGGAAGGGCCCTGTCGCTGTGGGAGGTTATCCCTCTAGTGTGGGAATCTATTTTAATCCATGAGGAGGAAGTGGCCAGGTAGGCACAAGTTGGATGAGAGCAAACTCGTGGAGCCAGCCGCATTCCACTGGAGGTGCTGCCCCATGATGAGTGCTGCCCCATGATGAGTGGTCTGCTTGTGCCCTTTCAGAGTGGGGTTGAGCCCCCTGCCCCACTTTAGGAAAGCGCTCCCCCACGTCAGAATGAACCTATGCTGCTGCTGAGAAACTGGGTGGGCAGCAAGCTGAGTTGCTGCAAGGTTTTCTCTTGGTGCCCAGAGGCTTGATTCCCCCCCCCCATGCCACTGTAGCCTCTGAATCTGGCTCTATCTCATCTATTGCCACCCTTGCCTCTTGCCCTCATCCCTTATTTTTAACAATTGCTGGTGAAATTTACTTAAAATTCGCTCTACTTCTTGTACTCTTGCACCCCTTCCGGGAGGTGACTGGTAGCGAGAGCCTTTGGCCTCATCTCATGTTCACTCTCTAGATTGGCTGATCTTCCCAGTTTGTGGGGCACTGACAACATTCCTTATCTTCCGCACTAAGGACTTGTTTCGAGTGTTCCTTTTTATCTTTTATGATTTTGTCTGTTTCTGGGAGAAGGACTTGAAACTAGTTCTGTGTCATTTTTCTCAGAATTCCAAAGATTACCAAGAATTTTGTATAAATTTCATTTTGTCTTCTTCCTAAGAATCAGAAATGCCCTTGCCCCTGATAGGATTCTTTTGCATGGTATTAGCTTCCTCAGGACTTGTTCCCCAATTTGTGGAGCTCCCTTTTTGAGGCCTGTGGTTCCCAGGGCACTGACCACAACACCACCTCTGGAGGGGAGGGGAGAGTGAGTGCAGTGAGCAGGAGGGTTTGAATCTGCCCTTCTCCCTGGGGGTGGCTGGTGGACTGCAGCCGCGTCACAAGTGTCAAGACTGGCCTCGCTCCCGCTCTAGGGGCTACTTCCTTACACACACAATTCGTTTTGTAGATTATCTCTGGCAAGATTTCATCTCCTTGGCTTCCCTGTGCCCGTGACGGTGCCTTGGGGTATCTTTCCCTATCCATCAGGAAATGAATATCCAAAAAAGGCAAATGAATCTTAAATATAATTGAAAAGATAAGTCTACTGCAAACAATAATATATAACAATTCAAAAGTAAGTATAAAGGATTTTTGTATCTTTGCTGCTGTACATTGTTGTTAGCATAGATGATGAACAGTTGGGTCTAACAGTGTTGACTTGTACATTATGTCTATAATTCTTTGCTCCTGTCCCCTAAGTAAATCCCTTGCTGAAATGACTCCATGTACTGGCAGTTAGTTCAGCTGCTTTCTACAGGGCCCCTTAGCTGTCTTTCTGAATGCTATCTTTTAACCATTCCTACCAAATGAGATTTAGATTTTGAATATTTTATGTATATATATATATTATATCATCTTATTAAAGCATTTTTTTCTATCAAAAGTATGCATTCTAGTTTATCTTGTAAGAAATTAGTCTTGTCTTTATTTAGAACATTTCCATTTCTTTCTGACATTTAGGAAGCTCCTAGAGAAAACTGATGAGTATAGCTTGCTGTCTTCAAGTCACATCAGTTATTTAGTGAAATTGAATGAGAATACATTAGACTTATTTTTAGAATGTTCCTTCTTATAAATGTATCATGTACGTCATAGAGACTTAGCAGCCCCACTGATGTGGGAAGTGAACTTGTCAGATATCACTCCCTTTGCAGGGTCAAACCTAATTGAAACTTAGAGAGGAAGACAGGAGACCACTAAAGAAAACTCCAAGTGATTCAAGTAGTGGTATTTATAAACCTCTGAGTCAATAATGATTCAGCGCTGAAGCACAGTGCTAAGGACACTGTTTGGTTAAAGCGATGGTGTGAAATTAAAGCTGGGACTGCTTGTGGTTCTTATTTGGCATTGTGGGTATTTGGAATTATGGGTAGGCAAAACATTGGGTACAAAACCCTTTTGACTATAGATTCATTTGCATAACTCTTCACAAACTTGAGAAACAAACTTGCCTCCCCAAACATTTCCTTTCAACTTTTTTTTCTATTAAAAAAAAAAACACAGAGAAAAGGCATCCTGTTTAAATTCATTTGAAATTAAATTTAAAATTTTATTTTATTTTAATTAGATTTTTAAAAAATGGAAGTCAACATTCTTTTGAGTACTTCAACTATGTAATACTGGTCTTATAATGCCCATTTTATAAATGATGAAACTGAGGCTCAGAGAGGTTAAAAGCTTGCTGAAGGTAACATAGCTAATCAACAATTTTCAGTCCAGATTCAAACTCAGACCTTTGCTGTCAGAGAGATCAAAGTTCCCTACTCCATGCTGCCTTCTGTGGGGGAAAGGAGCAAAGTGCCAGTCTTAACCAGGCCTTATAAAATGAGCCAAACCACCAAACTCTACTCAGGGGTTGGTGTCCCTAAAATTTCAATAGCTAAATGATGGACATAACATTAGAAATGGTTTTGAAATGTTGGGAGATAAAATGCATGGGGTAAATGAAGATGAGACATGTCTTTGATTTGACGTTGGTAAGATTTTAACTTCTGGAGTTCATTCCTTTTTCTTTTGAATTTTGAAGACAGATTCAAGGCAACTTTGGCATATTTGTGATGATTGCTTTACGTGTACCTGAGAATTATTAATTATTCTTTCAGGATGACATTGGATTATGATGAGTTCCCTTATAGAGTATGTGAGGGGCCAAGTATTCAGGCTTATTATAGAAGTTGGCAATGTGGGGACAGATTCTATCAGGGATTTCTAAAGAATTAGGAGCCATAATGGGCAGCAACACTTTGCAAGGCAGCATGTTCTTCCAGCCTCCCAGGGGAAAGAAAAAAATGAATGAATGAATGAATGAATGAATGAAGCCCCCATTCCTCCAGAGTAAATTTGGATCCTTGAGTAGACGGGCCATTTCCATTGCTGGCCAAAGTGCATTTGCAAAGGGAGAGAGGTGCCTGCAGAAATGTTGCATTATAACCTTTAGTCCTCAGAGCCACATTTATTTGGAAACCTAAGGTTGCCTACTTTTTTCTTTATCAGGTAAGAACATTTAAAAAATCTCTTCTATCTAATATAATTTCATAAAAGTAAGGACCCTTTAAAACTAAAAAGAAGAAGGCTGTCATATCAGGATAAAGAACAACCTTTTAAATTGAGTAGATTTAGCTCCATTAAAAACTCTCTTTATTGTACTTATTTCTCATTTTGACCTGATAGAAACCATGCCATGTCTCAGCCCTGCCAGTGGACTACTACCAAACAACCCCTGAATCCGAAGCACTTTGAAGCCACACAATGAGTCCTATTACTTTGCTTGGTTCGCTCACCAGACCTGAGGGAAATCTTTAAGAAATGGGACCTGAAAAAGAAGCCCAGAATACATGGTCAAGAAAGACTTGTTGTTGAAACTGAAGAGAGAGGAATGTTTGCCAGGTCCTAGGACTGATTCGAGGAGGAGGCCCATGGAGGGAACTGAGAGCTACTGGAGTCTCCCTTCAGGATGCTCACGTCTCTTTTCTGTTGGTGCAAAGCATGAGGCATGGGGCTGCCTTGTGAGGGTCAGAAGTCCTCTCCTCAGGAACCAGAGGGTCTCTACTGAAGGGCTGTTAGGACCAGCCTGAGGCTACGCTGAGAAGGCCGTGACTGAACTTTCCCTCAGAAAGCGAGTGTCCCAGGGACCTTCTTTGTGCCTTGGTGGACCTGTGACTCTCTTGCTGAGCGTCCCTCAGCCTGAGAGAGGCAATGCCATGTGGTGAGGAGATCACTAGCTTTCAAGGCAGGCAGGCCCGTTTGGACTCTTTATGACTAAACTTTATACCTAAAGGTTCCACTTTCCTAAGATTAACTGCTCCAGGGGGTCTACATCAAACTATAAACACGGGCAACCGTAACTCAACACAGGCATCAATAAAAATATAAAAGTTATGCTGTGTGACAGCAATTATTAAAATATCCCACAGTGAAAGCAAGGGTTTTGTGTGTGTGTTTTTAAAGCTCCCAGTTTTTGCTTCATAAATTTAGTTTTTAAAATATTTGGTGCCATGCCAAGGGCACATCCTTTTCATAAATGGTGCCTTTAGGCTTTCTGACCTTCGCTGCCTACATGCTCTCACTGATTGCTGCTTTTAGCCTGAGATACTGCTCTGACTAATCAGAGCACTATCGATGCTTTTCCCCATTGCTTGGCCTTTTATTTTTTTGTATTTCCCTACTATCTGTTTGCCTACTCTTTTCAACATTAAAAGAAAAATCACTTTTTAAAGTATGTGTTGAAAACAACAGACATCTGATTTTTAAAATTCAATCTGACAATTTGTCTTTGAAAGATGAATTCAGTCCATTCACATTTAATGTGTGATATCTTCGATTCTGTCTTTATCTTACCTCATGCGTATCATTTCTTTCACTTTGTTTTTCCTTTTCGTTTTCTTTCCTTATTTTTGGTGGGTCGATCAAGTTACTATTCACTCTGTCCATTTTCCTTATTAAATTTAGAATTTCTATCATATTTCCCCATTCTTCTAGTGGTTTCTCTTCCATTTCAGTCACTTCTATTGAGCCACTGTTTCTCTGTTATTAATATGAAATCAAGATAACTATTTTCCCAGTAGGCTGTTTCTTCTATGTGAATCATTATAGAGAACTTGCATTATGAATTTCCAGTCATTCTATCATTTTCAAATTAGAGTTAAATATACGTATAAGTGGAAAATTCCACATGCACGCACACGCACTCACACACACACATGCACATATACGTACAGAGAGATGTGTGGTGTTTCCTCACTTCCTTGTGCTCTATTGGAGGACTCTGCTTTGATTCACATTTTATAGGCTTAGGGTCATTCCCCAAATATTTCTGTATGTGGAATATGTGGGTGACACGAGCCCTGAATTCTTGCATATTTTCAGCCACCTCTTTCTCCCTGACCGGGATTGTGGCTCTCTCAGCTGGGGTAGGATTTGGGGGTGCAGGCCTCTCCCCTCAGTGTTCTGTAGGCTTATTTCTCCTGTCTTTGTCTGTCTAGTGTGTCCGTCCAGTTCCAGTGCTGGCCATTTCCTTTGTTTTAATATGGTTTTTATGTTTGAAAGCTTGTAAATCTTTTAACGCTTGAATTTAGGAACTCTGCCAGGATATGCCCAAGCGTGGGTTTTTATTTTTTCTTCATCAATTCTGCCTGGAACTTAATGAACACTTTTCAATTGCAGGCTCGAGTCTTTCTTCAAAGCAGGGAAAGGTTCTTCTATTATTTCCTTAATTAATGCATCTCTACATCTGTTCTTCCCTTCCTTGCAACTCCTATTATTCATATGTTGTCTCTATATCAGTCCTTTTTAAACATTTCCCTCATGATTTCCCTCTTTGTGGTTTTTCCCTCTGTACTGAGATCTCTTTTACTTAATCTTACTACTCCTTTGCTTCATCTGTAGAATTTGTAAATTAAATAACATCTCTTGGAGTTTCTGAGTCTTCCTTTTTTTAAATATGGGGACTGGGTTTCTTTGAGTGTTATTGTTAGTATTGTTTTTGTCCAAGAGGATTGAAGCACGAGGAGGATATCTGGGACAGGAGGTTCCTTGGCAATGAGAATAGGCAAGGAGGTGAGAGCAAGCCAGGACTGGAGGGGCAGCAAGCAGCCAGTGTGGCTAAGTGGAGTGAACGTGGAAGGGAGTACTGGGAGATAAGGCCAGAAAGGTCAGCGAGGACCATCAGTGAAGAGGCTACTGCAGTAACCCAGGCAAATGGTACTGGTGGCCTTGTCCACAGTGGCAGCAGTGGATGGTGGCAAGCCATCAGGTTTTGCATATGTTTTGAAGGTAGCACCAAAGGGATTTCCTGACTGATTTGGGGGGCAGTGTGAGATAAGAAAGGGATTAAGAATGTTATTTATTTAACTGGCATTTATATGCAAACATTGTTCTAAGCATTTGACAATTACTAACTCATTTAATTCTCCTATGGTCCTTAAGAGATTTGATCATCTCATTTTTACAGCCAAAGCATGGGGAAGTTAAGTAATTTGCCCAAGCACACACAGCTAGTGTCATATCCAGGATTGAATCCAGGCAACTGATTCCAGAGTCCATGATCTTAACCATCAGGCTAAGCTGTCCTTCAAGTGGGGAATCTGCCAGTCACTGAGATTTCTAATTATGTCTTCAGGAACTGGGGAAATAGCCACAAGGTGGGTTTCTAGACAACTAGGCCCACTGTGAGACATGTGCCAAAATTCCACCTGACCTTCATAAGTCCCCTTTGGTCTGGTAAACCACAGTGGCATTTTGGGTTCCCAGGAATGAGTGTCAACTCAGAGCCAGACTTCAGTAATCCCAGAAAAGTCCTGGTATTTCCATTTCCTCCATGCACAGTCACTCTGGTAAATGGCTTGAGTCTCCCTGAGGAGGCCGAGGAGGCAGATTATGGAACATACTTGTGGCAGTGTCATCAGTTCCTCCTCAAAGGGGTGTATGGCTTCTAACAGGGTCCCTCTCCACTTTGGAAAAGAAAAAACTCTGACTTCCAGGATCTTCCTGGCCACTAATCCTGAGAGTTTTGACTTGAGCAAGAGGAAGAATGATGCTATTGACTGAGATGGGAAAGATGGAAGGCGACCCAGATTTGAGGGTGGCAGAAAGATCAGGAGTTCAGTTTGGGGCATATTAGTTAATTTTTTTTTTTTAACATTAGAGCAGCTGTGGGTTTCATAGAAAAATCATGCAGAAAGTTTCCCAATTATCAGCGCACTTTGCATTAGTGTGGTACCAACTGGGTTACAATTGATGAAACAATATTATTATAATTATACCATTAACTACAGTCCATAGTTTAAATTAGGGTTCACTCTTTTTGTCATATAATTCTATGAGTTTTTTTTTTTTCATTTTTATTCTGGTAACATGTGTACAGCCTAAAATTTCCCATTTTATCTATATTCAAGTATAGAATTCAGTGGTGTCAATTACAGTCACAACGTCGTGCCACCATGACCACCATCCATTACTGAAACTTTTCCATCACCCCAAACAGAAACTTCATGCCAATTAGGCATTAATTCCCTATTCCCACTCCCACCCACCCCTTAGTTAACTTATATTCTACTTTCTGACTCTATAAGTTTGCATATTCTAATTATTTCACATACGTGAGATCATACGATATTTGCCTTTATGTGTTTGGCTTATTTCACTCAACATAATGTCTCCAAGGTTAATCCATGTTGTAGCATTTATGAAAACTTCATTCCTTTTTAAGGGTGAATAATATTCCATTGTATGTAAGTTCCACATTTTGTTAATCCATTCATCTGTTGATGGACACTTGGGGTACTTCTACCTTTTTAGCAATTGTGAATAATCTACTATGAGCATTGGTGTGCAAGTATCTGTTGCTTTCAATTCTTTTGGGGGCATATTGATTTTGAGATACCTTTTAGACATCCAAGTGGAGTTGTTGAGAAGATAGTTGGGTAAATGAGCCAGGATTGCAGGGGAGAGGTCCAGACTAGAAATATGAATTTGGCAGTTGTCAGCAAAGAGATGGCATTTTAAACCATGAGATCCCCAAAACAATGTGTAGAAATAGAAGAGGTCCAAGGACCAAACCCTGAGCTTTGATAAGTGAATAAGCAAGGAAAGGAGGCAGCCTGGCTTGCTTTCACCTCTGTGCCTATTCGCATTGCTTAGGAATTTCAATATGTTGTACTGAAATCCAAGTGAAGAAACTACTTCCAAGGAGTTGAATGGGGCCAACTGTATGAAATCTGCTGGTCCATCAAATGGGATGAGGACTGAGCATTGACCACAGGATTCAGCCATTTGGAGCTTATCACTGACCTTAGAAAAGCTGTTTTGGGGTGTGGTGGAAGCAAAAGCCTAATTAGAGTTTGTGTATAACAGAGAATTGGAAGAGGCAGTTAAAGATAGAATAGTCAAATCTTTGAAGAGGTTGCTATGAAAGAGAACAGAGAGGTGAGGAAGTAGTTGAAGTGGGAAGTGTAATCCAGACAGGTTATTTTTATAATGATAAAACTATGTTTATATGCCACTGGAAATGACCTTATCAACAGAGAGGGGGATATTGATGGCATAGGAGAGAAAAGGGAATTACTGGAGTGATGTCTTTGAATAGATGAAGGGCTGCTTAACTGCAAATGTGAATTCAACCAAGAGCTTCAAATCAGAGATTTGCCCTTATTCACCACTCTTGCCCTTCTTGCTCCTTTCATACCTACTTGGTTATCATTGCCAGATCTGTGTAAGAGCAATACGTCTTTATGAATCACCATGGAGAGAAAATTCCACTCTCTTAGCCTCGCATTCGCAGCCATGCAGATCCATTTTATCTTGTGAGTCCACAGAATGGACAAGGCTCTGGTCAGGAAGAGCTGTGCTGGGAGGGGGCGATCATGAACTTTAGGACCTTAGAAAAAATATTTGATCTATTTCTTCAGCGACATCGGCAGCATCGTCAAACTTTGCAATCATTTATCTTGCCCTGATATGCACCTGGCATTTCTTTAGGACAGACCATCGTTTCTATCTTCCTTGTAAAGCAAACTATAGAGCCTTCAGCCAACAGTTCCCTGTTCTTCTTTTCTAGAGTAATCTGACTCTTGGTACCCTTGCTGTTCATTCATTTTCAATTTTTTTCTGATTATTAATTTTCTTTAAATATAATTTCACATAGATATCAGGATGCTTCCAGATAGCTTTTAACTTAAGAAAATTAAAAAGTGGAAATGTTTAAATATGAATAACTACAAGGTTTAATTCTCTTACTCCTTTTACTTTTTCCAAAAAACCCATAGTTTTTCAGCATTATTCACAATATCATTCAAAGTCACATTCCCAGTGCACATAAAGTTGAAATACTCCAAACGGGGCACGATAGGCCCTGTGGTACAATTGCCTGAGGCTTAATGAAAGAGGAAAAATATCTGATTCTGAAAAATCTCTCCCACTGGCTTTTGTCTGCCGTTATCCTGATTACCCAGGTGCCTTGTGAGTCTGATTTTTAATTTAGTAGCTTTGGAATTCAACCCAGGATGTCCTCTGCGCATTGTGCAGACCTGGCAGCTGGAGGCACTGCCCCATGCCTAACCGTGGGACACTTGAGGAAGAGTGGGAATGCGGTCACATGCTGTCCCTTGTGCACGCTGGGTGCTCGCTTGTGCACACTCAGCTGTCGTTATGTGTTGACATGTCACCTTCCTCCACTAGATGACGACCTTATTGAGGGCGATTCACGCCTTGGTCAGCAATTTCTCTGCATTGCCCAGTACAGTGCCTGGCAGGTAGAGGCACCCGAGAAATAGTTTGTGAATGAATGGACACATTATGTAATTAATAAACCATATGACCTGGCCACCAGTTTCTGCCTGAAAGTAGTTTGCAGTTTAGAAGATAGAAAGGTAATATATTTTGTTTTCAACTTAACTGTTAATAGACTCTATTGACAATTCACTTCTATCCCACCTCCAACTGATACTTTTACTAGAATGATCTTCTGTGTATGTCTGGTATCTTTGGGTCATTTCTTCTCCCTGACTCTCAATATGAGTCAGGATCCCAAGAGCTAGTTCAGCGCATCTATCTATAGCACAAAAAGCCTTGGGTAGAAACTATCAGAGTGTTCTACTCCCCACCAGGCTCCACTAGAAGTGACCATGCCCTGCTGCCCCTCACTTCGAGGTCTTTGCAAACGCCCGCCTCTCTATCTGAGATGCCCCTTCTCCACTTGTCCTCCCAACAAACTCCTAGGCAGGGAGGCGGCGAGATCAGTGTAACGCTATTGTCGGAGGAGAAGTTCTGGTTAAAGCCTGCTTCCACCTCACAGCTGTGCCGGACAGTAGGCAAACTCTGAACTTCTCTAGGTTATTTCCTCTGTAGAATGTGGATAAAGCTGGTCTTGGCGGACTGTTGTGAGGATATAGTGCGATGGTATATACACAGGCACTTAGCAGGTGCTCAGTAGTCAGACGTGCTATCACCATGGCAGTCACCATCCCTTCCTCCTCCTCGTCATCCTTCAGTCTTCAGCTCATGTGTGGTTCCTCTGTGAAGCCTTCCCACACTGTCTGGGCACTGTTAGACATTCCTTTTCCCGTAGCACTTTATACACAGGCCCCTTACCACCTTGTCATGGTTCCTTTCCATGTCTGCTCTTCACAAGGCTGAGCCACTTGAGGCAGCAACCCTGTCTTATTATCCACTACATCTCTAGAATCTAGCGTCTAACACTGTGCTTTCCACCTAATATTGGCTCATTAAATGTGTTTTGAAAGAATACAGGGATAAAAACAACTTTTACTTAGGTATAAAACTGACATTCACCATACCTTTTGAAAAGTAGCGTGAGAATGGTAGACCCCATGGCTGGGACACAGACTAGAAGGACAACTAACAAAAGGATAGTAACTATGTTATATATATATATTCAGTAGAATATATTGTTTGAAAGATCTTCATGCATTTATAGGAAATTGGGACTGTTTTAAACATTAATATACAATGTTCATTTATAGGATTTGGAACTTTATTATTTTAAATAACTGTAAATTTGTTATATTCTTGTTTTTGGAAATTGTTGGATATGCAGAGTTTTTTCTAGGCATTTTTTGAAAAATCAAGAATGCAAGTCCTGATCATAATGTGGTCTGACTGAGAGACTGCTTTAAATTGGTTACATTTATTATTATTTTTTGTGTGTTATTGCAAAGTTTTAATATACTTATTTCTGTCAGAAAAATGGAATCTGCCTGGCTTCCATTACGTTAGAGTAATAACATTCAGCAGTGGCCAGTTCTGCAAACCCTGAGGACACAGAGAGAAATCTTTAAGAGGTCATTTTGGGTGTCTGTCTCCTTGGGGCCCTCCCCGAGCACGCCCAGCAACTCTTCATTTCCTTCTCACCTCTCAAAAGCTGGAGTTGGAGGCTGGGGGAATGGGCTCTCAGCTGCTCTCTCAGTAATTGCTGTTGCTTTCGTGGGGATTCTAATGGTCCTGAAATTTTGGAAATTGCTAAGTGGTCAGAAGGTGTGATGCTCTTCTCTGGGTAAATTGCAGAAACTCGGTATTTTGGGATGCCTGGGCTCAAATTTGATAGCAGTTCAACACTAAGCAGAGATATCTCTTGGGCTTTTGAGGCTCCGGTACACAGTGACCTGGGAGGCAGAGTGCTAGCTAAAAGAGCATGGAGCCTTTGAGCCAAGTCATTCTCGACACTGCCACTCTACGCTCTGCCACTGTATTGATGTTTCTAAGCCTTAATTTCCTTAGATGTAAAATGATAATTATAATACCTACCTCTCAGGGTTTTGGGTGATCAATAAATGGGATAATATCCATTCAGCACCTAGCATAATTCCTGGCCCATTGTTCAGGCTCAATAAAAAAGAAAGAGGTTGGGATAAAGAAAGAGATGGGTAAGGAACCAATAAATTCAAAGAGACTTGGAGGACAAATCAAACAATGGCAATATGTGGAGATTATTTGGATCCTGATTTAAACAAACTATAAAAATATATCATGGAAATTTAAATGATAGATGGACATTTGATGATATTACATAATTATTAATATTTTAAGATGTCATAATGGTATTGTTATGTTTGAAAAAATGGGTTCCTAGCTTTTAGAAATACATCCCACAATATTTATGAGTAAAACAAAAGAAGTGCTTGCAAACTTTTCCTTGATAAGGAAAGTTGCAGCACTATACTGATCTTTTTAAGAAATTCAAGCCTGCATATATCAATACAATCAATTGCATTGCTCAATTAAACACTGGGCAAGTTTCAGCCACATTTGCTCTGCTCCTGTTCTCACCGGAATTAATAATGATGCAGGCAACAAAGAGTAGCACTGTACCATGATATTTCTCTGTAGCTATTTGGTGCTTTTGTATATCATGGGTGCT
This sequence comes from Cabassous unicinctus, assembly GCA_029593785.1. Taxonomy (NCBI): domain Eukaryota; kingdom Metazoa; phylum Chordata; class Mammalia; order Cingulata; family Chlamyphoridae; genus Cabassous; species Cabassous unicinctus. Next base: position 7,661 of record JAQZBX010029524.1, on the reverse strand, counting down.
TATAGAAAGAATGCAAGCAACTCTTAGATACTGTGATGCAAATTGAAAATGAAAATTTACACTATTTCTCTTTTATCCTTCAAGATATTTAATTTAAGACTATCCTAGAGTGCAAGGTGAGCTGTAAACAAATAAACACAAATTTTCAAAATGTCCTATCTGTGAGAGTCATGATTATATTGATGCTGTACACCCAGAGTAAACAAAATAAACTGGATGCTGAGTTTGATATATCTGAATATTCTATTACATCGACTACAAGATTTTGGATTTATTTGTGAAATGAAACTCATTATTCTCACTGACTGACTATAATTACATGTTATACACTTGGGGGAAATGTCTAGCAGGGGAGGGAGGGCAAAAATAAGGTTCGGTTCCTCTGTGGATTTGATCTCGCTATGCTGCATTTCTCAAATATCTTCATGGATAACCGATTGCAGTGACTCCCTCCTGCTCCCCTCATCCTCACCAACCAATGACCTTACCTTGTACTTTACAGAGAACACTGGTTAGTGCACATGCCTTCTTCTGCTTTCTGCCGTGATACCTACAAACTTATCCTCATGGGCATCTCCTTAGCTCCTTTTCTCCAGCCCCAGAACAATCATCTATCTCCTGATTTTTCTACCTCTATTGTTCACATGAAATTTTAACCTCTTTATTCCACTTGCTCTCCTACAAATGTGTAGGCACTAAGGTTACAGAGATGGATGAGATACGGCCAAGCAAGGGTGCTGCACAGAGGCTCTACCTATTGTAATAGTATCCTGCTTTTCACTTATAATCAGATTCTAAAGTCATAATTCCTCTCTTGGCTTCTATGATATCACAGTATCCTGTTTTATCATTATTTTTTAAAAACATATTTATGACTCCTTCTCAGCATCCAGGGCTTGTTCTTGAGCTCCCTTCTCTTCTCCAGTTACACCATCTCCCTGGGGCCCCACCCAGTCCAGGGCTTCAGATATATGTGGCTGACTTCCAAATCTTCATCTACAGCTCTGACCTCTCCTTGGAACTCCCGATGTGTACACCCACCTGCTGACTTGTCAGCTCCACTTGGATACAAATAGCTATCTCAAATTTAACATGGCCTTTCTTCATATGCTGGTTGAGCCCTGAATCTCGAGTTGTGGCAAACAGTCTCCAGTTCATTGGACTCGCCCAGGACAACTAACAAAAGGATGATGATGGACAACCCCTATCCCAAAAAACAAAGAGTATATACAACTGCAAGCAAAACGGTTCCTTCCATCTGCCCCATAAGATCTAAGCCCTCTCTCAATCTGAAGCTGAGTGGGCATCACTATCTCCAAATCCTCAAGATTGAGGAATGAACAGACATAAGGGAGGAAATCATCGACTAAAGTAGTCTTATTATTATTGTAGTAACAGGAGAACTTGTAATATTGATATAAAGACTGTGGTTCCAGAGGTCCTGAGGGGAGGGAAAGGAAGAAGAGGTGGAACATGGGGCATTTTTAGGGCATTGGATTGCTCTTCATGATATTGCAATGATGGATACAGGCCATTATACATTTGTCGAAACCTATAAAATTGTGCAGTGCAAAGTGTAAACCATAATGTGAACTATAGACCTTGGTTAGTAGCAATGCTACTAATTTTTCATCAATTGTTAACAAATGTACCACGCTAGTGTGAGTTGTTATTAACAGCGGAAAATGTGGGGGTGGTGGTGAGGTATATGGGAATCCCCTATACTTTTGATGTAACTTTTCTGTAATCTAAAACTTCTTTAAAAATAAAGTTTATCATATGAAAGAAAATTTAACATGGCCTAATAGGAATTCTCAGTTTTTCCTCCTAAATCTGCTCCTTTTCCAATAAACACTACCACCATACACCCATTTCACATGCTAAACATTTAGCAGCTTTTTTATTCCACCTTTTTCTTTCATTTCCCATATGCAATCTGTCAGCAAGTCCTTTTTAACTTACCTAAAAACATATCCCAATTCCATCTACTTCTCCCCATCTCCACTGCCATCACCCTACTCCGCTCTGCTCTCTCCCACAAGGAGTACAGCAACAGCTTCCTGGCTGCTCTAATTCCATTCTTGTCCACCCTCCACAAAGCAGTCAGTGATCACTGGAATATATAAACCTGACCTAAAACCATGCAGTGACTTCCTATGCCTTGAAAATGAAAGCCAAACATGTTACTGGATCACGTTGCCTTTGAATTGCAGTCCCGCTTCACCTACCACACCTCATCGCCAACCCGTCTCCGCCTGGCTCACTCCTGGATGGCCACACTGGCCTCTCCATTCCTTCAGATGGTCAAGCGTTTTCCGTCTTAGGGATTTTGTGCCAGTTCTTCACTCTACCTGCAAAGCTCTCCCTTCTGATCACAGAATGATGTTTTTCTTGCCATTAAGACCCCTCTCAGCGAGGTCTTCCTCAGCCACTGGACACTCTCTCCCATATCAGCCTGTTTCAATTTTTGCACTTAACACGACCTTCTATTTTTCTTGTTTACTTACTCACTTATCTTTTTATTATTTATGTGTCCCTGTTAGAATGTGCGGTGAGAGCAGAGTTCTATGTCTTTGATTCGTTGCTGTGTCCCTAGAGTTTAGATCTTTAACAGGCACTTAAAGATGGTTGAATAAGTAAAATGTCTCCAGGCCCCCAACCTTCTGATTCAATCTCTAGACAACTGCCAGAGAGAACTCTACAACAGGTGTCTCACCAAGTCACTCCCTACTTAAAACCTGTCAGCGGCTCCTCACTGCTGAGAGTATAATCCAAACTGCTCAGCGTGGCGCTTGGGACCCTCGGTGACATGGCTTCTGCTTACCTCTCAGCCCCATTCTCACTGAGCCCCCGTCCATGTCCAGCGACCTGCAGTTTGTCCAAGGTGCCAGGCTGGTCCGTGTCCGTGGGCTGGGGGCTCCTTCCTTCAGTACGTCTGGACTGCTCTCTTTTACCCCTTCCCCCCCAAACCCCCACATTCACTCATTTTGAAGATTCACCTCAAGTCAGGAAGCTATTCTGACCCCCACATCACTCCACACTTCAGCCTTTGTGCTTCCTCTACAAATCATACTTGCCTCCGTCACAAGGGCTGTAAGTCTCTACTGCGCCTATTTGCTTTCATGACTATAAACTCCACGAGGGCAGACACAGTGCAACAGTAGACCTTTTATTCTCAGATGTGATCCGTGGTTGGTTCTCAGGTGAGGGGTGCTGGGCTAACTGAACACGTGGTCGCTTTTACTTATAAAAATGCAAGGGGCTTTGGAATGCTTGGCATCCCTTGCGACTGAGATTGGCAGCTGCTACACATTAGACTGTGTTTACTGTGGCTTGGGCCCTGCTACCTGCCAGCTCAGATGAATTCAGGCTGATATTTCAAATTCTTAAGAAAAATGTACCCTGGGAGAACATAGCCAATTTATCACCTGGACCATCAGAGAGGAAGTGAATGGACTGACAAGAATATAAATTACTAAAGGAAAAGTTGATGAAAGAAGGCTCCATAAATGATTAATTGTAAAAATTAATATCTGTGAGAGAGCATTTTACTGACATTTAAATAAATGCCAACAAAACAAGCTACAATTAAGCATTTGCCATAGCAAATAAAGCACCATCAAGGTGTTTGCTTTGAATCACAATTATATAAATATAGTGTGTGCTTCTTTGAAATAAGTGTTCATTACACGCATGACTCATTGATTGGAGTCTTAAATTCTGGACTCTTGTTTGTGCCATGATAGTTAAATACCCTGCTATGCTAAGGTGAGTGTGCTCCACCTCCTTTCCTGGCTTCTGGGTCCTTCTCCAGCACTCTGCCTTCTGGTTTCCAGCCATCTATACTTTTACTGACACTGTGATGAAGTTTTCAATTAATTTATGATAAACAAATCCAACGGCCCCAGCCTACTCCATTCTCTGTAATATTTAATGCATCGATTCAATGGATATTTATTTATAAGCTACTATGTGCCAGGGTTAGGCACTGAGTGGGTGTATGGTAATAAAAAAAAGAAAATACTCTCAACCCTCACCTCTTTCCCCCAGGAAAAACTCAAACAAAGGAATAAACTAAAACCAAAGCCGAAGATAACCAAGCAGCAACCCCAAACAGCCTTGGCTCCTGACCCCAAATATTCTATCTGGTATGAAAATAGGCATTAGATAAACACAGAGATAAGTGTTTAATTAAATTGTGATGAGTGCTATGAAAGAAAAGGACGTGGTGTTCTGAGCAACAGTGTCAGGGAATCCAGTTTAAGTCAGGGATCAAGACAGCCCTTCTGAGGAGGAGGCCTGAAGGAAAGAAGGGTGAGCCAGTGAAGGCAAGAGCGTCCGGGCTGCAGGAGGCTGAGTCTGTGGGGATGTACGACTCGTCCTGTGCTTCTTCAGCCTCCAGCTGCTGGCTGAACTGGTACCTGGTTCTACTTGCTGATGTGGCTGTTGAGTACCGCCCGATAAAGCATTTAATTTCACTCAATTTAAATTTCAATGTAAGTAGCCCCTGGCTACCTCTAGGACAGCACAGACCTAAGCTGTGAGATCTCAAGGAGGAATGTTCCTTGTATTCATTTTTCTACCTCTAGCCTCTAACCGCTATCTCGAGACTATAGCAGACATTCCCGTAACCCTCTAAGGTATATAAATGTAGGGTACATCCAAAGCCCCTGGAATGGAGAAGGTGGAAGTACTGGCAAATGATCCTTTTATGTGCCTATGATTGCAAACAATAATAGTGAAAGAGAAATTGATAGTATTTGCGAAATGAAACTACCTTTGTGTGGTTAGCACATATGATTAAAATGAGAACTGCAAACTACCCCGACTGGGCTTTTTTGGATCTTATGCACTTTCATTCCATATGTAGAAGTAAGGAAAAGGTCTTTTACTTTCCCTCTCTTTAAAAAATTAGGAAAAAAAATTCTAAGGCAGTGGTTCTCAGCACTGTCTGCACAACAAAATGATCTGGGCACTTTGAAAATTCCACGTCTTGGTGTCTCCTCAGGAGCTCCTTATTCAATGGATCTACTGTGGGCTTAGAGATCAGAAGTTTAAAAAGCTTCCTACCCTAACCCTAACCCTAACCCAACCCTAACCCTAACTCCAACCCCAACCCCAACCCTAATCCAACCCTAACCCTAACCGTAACCCTAACAAGCCTTTTGAATTTGATTGTTCAAAAAAGGTGCATTTTTAAAACTGAGCTTTCTGACTTCGTGCTTGTGCTTTCAACACCTTCACAATGATTTTCTGCTCCTCAATCAGGAAAGCGTGCTTGACCCCATCATGGACACATTTAGCACACATGAAACCACCATGGGCTCTGCTGACGTGCTTTTTTTGTTTTAGATAATCTTACAAGAATTTTAGGTCTCATAGCACAAGAGATGTGCAGCCAGGTTTGAGGACCACTTCAATAAAGCCTTGTTTATTCCTCCTTTTCTTTCTTTTTAAAATGAGTCCTTTTTCTGAAAATTAAATGAACATTAAAAAAACTTCAAATAACTCAAGTTGTCATATTTCTTGAAATAACAAGGAGAGCTTGGAAAACTTTCAGCAAGAAGGTTGGTGATCTTATTTGGTTTCATCCTCCCCCTCTGCAGGCAGTAGTGGGTGGATGGGCAGTGGCCCCAAATAGAGGAGGCGGACTTTGGTTGCAGGACTTAGCAAGGTTTTCCCGACATATTCCTTGCCATACGTTCTACCTGACCATGTGTCTACAGCACAGTCTCGTATCTGATATTCTCTGCCTTTATAGACCACATGTCCCAATTAGTGCTTCTGAAAATAAAGCCCTACAACCATCTCTGTTATCCCCTTCCCCCCACCCCCATTCCCATCACTTTGCCCTCAGTGTCCTCCAGCAGATGCTGATATACAGGCCCACAACCCTATATCAGAAGCCATTGGGCCATATGGGTTTTGGAACTCAATCTTTTAGATTTTCTAAAGGTAGACTCTGCACTTACGTTTTTACCCACCACCTCCGTGTGGTTGAGGGAACATGTGTGATCAGACATTTTCATGTTTCTGCAGGAAAAATATGACTATTCTCACAAAGTGAGATGAAAACAGAGGACAAGTGGTCTCACATCAGTTCAGTTCTGGTTTTGCCACCAAACGGTATTGTTAGAAACTTGATGAATAACAAAGGTTAGAAATTAAGAGCTTTTTAGATTTGGGGATTGTGGACAAGGGATGGAGGATCTGTAGTTACAATCTTCCTGCAAAATTGCCTTTTCACTGACCTTACTAGTTTTTCTCATTGCTTTTAATAGAAACATAGTAAAGCAAAGTTAAGTGGATTTCTATTGTTAGTTACTTTTTGAGTGTTAATACTTTCCGTTTGGTCAGAAATGGAAACCCCAGACAATGCTAGTTCTTTTTTTTCTTTTTTAAAACCAAAATAGATGAAACAGACATCTGGAAGCTGCAACCATTGAATTCTGAGGACTCAGGCTCAGAAACCTAAACAGCTGACAGAAACCTCAGGTGGACCATTTTTTGCCCATGGTCCCTCACCCTCGTATAGTAACTCTCCCTTCTCCAGCCTTCAGACATCAAGTTACATAGTTTTCATTGTTGAAAGAAATCCGGTAAAAATGTGGTTTACTGGATTTCTATTAGATCTGTCTTCCTCAAATTTGGCAGGACATGAGGTCGGGGTTCCTGGGGGAGGTGGGGCGTGTTATAGAGACTGAGGGAGGAAATATGGTGTGAGCTCATTGTTCTCACAGTCTGGTGAGGCTCAAGAGCAGTTTGAGTTATGGTCATGCGCTTTCTCATCAGGTTAGTTACTCTCTTTCTTCCTGTGTCCTCCTCAGCACATTATCTAGTTTGTGGGTGGTAAACACAACCCTATTGTTATCTTAAGAGTTAATAGTACAATTCCCTTTGGAAGGCAATTGTCTTTAACAAGGGAAATATCTTGATGGAGTATTCGGAAAAACAGCCCTGTGGTAAGATTCAGAAGGCTGAAAGCCTAACAAATGGAGGGTTGAATTACTCTGCATTAAAAAAAAAAATGATTTGGTGGTGGGGTGGGGGTAGGGGACAGAAAGGAAAGGGAATGGCTGAGTAACACGAGAGATCAGCCAAAGGACTTTATAGAGCAATTGAACTATTACTTAGTTCAACTGCTTATGAGTTGGCAGCACAAACCCCATCTATTTCTTCATTTCACTTTTAGCAGAATCTCCTGCACAAAGGTTTGCGTGAAGGACTTTTTTGTTTGTGTATAAAACTAAGGACGGTGGTTGAATCTCTGTTTGAGAACCCAGGTGGCAATAAAGAAAAAAGTGCAAGATATCAAGAGATATACACATCCTGGGGCTTTGCCACCAAGCATAGACCGCATTTCACATCATAGACCACCCTCTCTCCCACACAGTTCTGCGTGGTATATGCTGATGTAAAATGGCCTACATCTGTCACCACAATGCCACTCATGACAACCCCCAAGTACCAAAAAAAGCCCCTGTATTTCGACTGCCTCTCCCCTCCCTGCCCCGAAAATGTCCAGTGGCCACCGTCTCCACCTCACTGTAAAAATTTCTTCCATTGCTTGAATCACAATATACGACAGAACACCACCAATGTTGTGGGAGGTGTGGGAGGTGGGGAACATGGGAATCCCTGTAATTTCTGAGTAATAATTA
>JAQZBX010029523.1:7658-27345 GCA_029593785.1 Cabassous unicinctus | reverse complement strand
GAACCCTGGCCTCCCATATGGTAAACGGGGGCTCTATCCACTGAGCCACACCCGCTTCCCCCTGATTCATCTTTTCAAACTCCTCTTACTTTGTAGAACTCTGATAAATTGGCTGAGCATGACAGAGTTATGCTCTATCCAGTGGTGGATCTGAGGCCCTATCGCTGGGTGGATGCATGGATTAAACATAGGGTATCCCTACACTCTCTGGGTTTTAACTTAACAGTTTTTGAAAATTTTTATTTTTTTTGATCAATGTTACAAGTTACTCCATTAACACAAGATAATAACTACAATGACAATAAATCTGCTTTGGTCCATGGTTACATTCCCCCCTTAATTTTGTTCATTTCTCCATCTTGAGGGATTTGGGATGGTGTCTGCTCTGACTGCTTCAGGTTGAGAGGGTACTTGGATCTTATGGGGCAGAGGAAAGGAATTGTTTTGCTTGCAGTTGAAGATCCTTGTTTTGGGATAGTACTTGTCCATCATCATCATCGTTTTCTTAGTTGTCCAGGGCAAGCCTGAAGAACTGGAGAGTAGCTGTTGGCCACAACTCTGCTGGGTTTCAGTGCTCAACCATAATATGAACAAGCCTAAGATTTAAGACTGAGAAATATATTAACACTTACATTGAAAATTATGGGTTCAAATAAAAGAAGTAGAAGAATAATGATTAGGGGAATTATAGATAAGTGTAACTATATTATATTGGGGAAATAGATTTTCATATGTTCCCAAATAGGGCCCACCGAGGGGGTATTGATTTCATGAGGCTTTGTGGCTCGCCTATGGTGTCCAGATGTCCCCAGAGCCCTTGGGAGCACTTTTATTTGAGGCTTGGTTACTGTGGCAGTTTGTGAAATCTGCTCAAGACCTGCCTGTCTGTGGCTTCCAGAATGGCTCCCTGACTCACTTTGAAATAATCTCTTAGCCATACAATAATCTTTTATTTAATATTTCCCCCTTTTGGCCAAGGTCTTTTTCCAAATGCATCACTGATTAATGCTTGGTAATAATCCCTGGATACCAGTGCGGCTCATCCTGGGAATCATGTCCCACATTGGGGGGAAGGTAGTGAGTGAGGTTATTTGCAGAGTTTGTCTTATAGAGAGGCCACATTTGAGTAGCAAGAAGATTTTCAGGAGTTAACTCTTAGGTGTTAATTATAATCAGGCTTACTTTCATTATTACAGGAATAAGGCTCATAAGTGCAAGTGTTATTTTGAGGGCTTGGCATATTGGCCTTTTTTTTTTTTTTTTTTTTTTTTTTAATTAGGCAAGGCTTATATATTCTGGAGATTGTTGCCATCTTATTTGAGAAAGTAGCAGGGCTTTCCCAGGATGGAAGTTTTATATTTTGTTAGCTACTGTGTGGGTCTCTATCCATCCATAAAACATACCTATATTCCATAGAAGTATGCTTTAGGTGCATTGTTCCCCATATACCAACCCACCATCAACACCCTGTACCAGTGATGTACCTTTGTTATATAGCTCCTGAAAGAACTTTCTTATATTTGCATTATTAACCACAATCCTTGGCCACCCCAGAGTTCACTGTTATCCAGTTTACTGTTATCCCTGGTTTATCCTCTAGCTTTCCTTTTACCAACTTATGTATGGCCCAAAACTTCGCTTTCAACCATGCTCACACACACACTTCAGCAGTTAATTACACTCACATCACTGTGCACCATCACTTCTGTCCCTTTTCAAAGCATTACAATCAACCTAATTATAAATTCTGCACAGATTAAGCATCAGCTCCTCTTTCTCTTCTCCCATTCTATCTCCTAGTAAACTATCTTCCAGACACTATCTCAATGAGTCTGCTCACTGTCTTTAGTTCAAATCAGTGAGATCATGCAGTGCTTGTTCTTTTTTGCCTGGTTTATTTCACTCACCGTAAGGTCTTTGAGGTTCGCCCATGTTGCTGCATGCGACAGTATTTTATTCCTTCTTACAGCTGAATAATATTCCATCATATGTATATACCACATTTTGTTTATCCATTCATCTGTGGATGGACACTTGGGTTGCTTCCATCTTTTGGCAATTGTGAATAATGTTGCTATCAACATTGGTGTGCGTATATATGTTCATATCCCTGCTTTCAATACATCGGGGTATATACCTAGTAGCTGGATTGCCAGATCATATGGCAATTCTCTACTTAGCTTCCTGAGGAATGGCCAAACTGCCCTCCATAGTAGCTGCACCATTCTACATTCCCACCAGCAGTAAATGAGTGTTCCTATTTCTCTACATCCTCTTCAGCACTTGTAGTTTTCTGGTTTTTTAAATAGCAGCCACCTATCATTTCATAGGTATAAAATGATATTGTCATTTTGATTTGCATTTCCCTAATAGCTAGTGATGTTAAGCATCTTTTCATGTGTTTTTTGGCCGTGTGTATTTCCTATTTGGAAAAGTGTCTGTTCAAGTCTTTTTATTGGTTTGTTTGTCTTTTTATTACTGAGTTGTAGGATTTCTTCATATATGCTGGATATTAGACCCCTATCAAATAAGTGGTTTCCAAATACTTTCTCCCATGGAGAAGGCTGCTTTTTCACTTTAGTGACAAACTCCTTTGAAGCACAAATGAGGAGGTCCCATTTATCTGTTTTTTTTCTTTTTTTGCTCGTGCTTTGGCTATAAAGTTTATGAAACCATTGTGTACCACACAATCTTGTAGCTGTTTCCCTACATTATCTTCTAGGAGTTTTATGGTTGTAGCTTTTATATTTAGGTCTTTGATGCACCTTGTCTTAATTTTTGTATAGGGCATGGGATAGGGATCCTCTTTCATTCTTGTGGATATAGATATCCAGTTCTCCCAGCATCTTTTGTTGAAGAAACTATTGTGTCACAGTTGAGTGGACTTGGCAGCCTTGTTAAATATCAGTTGGCTGTAAATGTGCAGTTCTATTTCTGAACTGTCATTTCAGTTCCATTGGTCAATATACCTGTCATTGTGCCAATACCATGCAGATTTGACCACTGTAGCTTTGTAATATGCTTTATTTATTTTTATTTTTAATGTTAACTGTTACTGTTTTTAAAAAAAACACTATTATTTATCCCCCCCCACCACCACTTATGCTTGCTGTCTGCTTTCTGTGTCCTCCACAGAGTTGTGGAGCCATCAGCTCTCCGTGGGCGTGGACTAGCTTGCCCTCACCAGGAGGCCCCGGGAACCTAACCCAGGGCCTCCCATATGGTAGATGACAACCCAATCACCTGAGCCACATCTGCTTCCCTTTGAAATGTGCTTTCAAGTCAGGTAGTTTGAGTTCTCCAACTTCGTTCTCTTTTTGGATGTTTTTGGCTGTTTAGCGCCCCTTACTCTTTTCTTTTTTTTTTCTTTCTTTTTATCTGGTTGTGTTATCGCCTTTTTGGTGCATTGCTTCACCATGTCCTCTCCGTGCTGTGCAGGTCTGGGATGCCTTTTTTTTTTTTTTCTACCAGAAGGTCCTGGGGATTGAATCCGGGTCCTCCATATGGTAAACGGAAGCTCAACTGCTTGAGTCACAGCTGCTTTCCCCCTTACTCTTCCAAATAAATTTGATAATTGACTTTTACACTGCTGTAAAAAATGCTGTTGGAATTTTTATAGGGATTGTTTTGAATCTGTATATCAATTTGGGTAAAATTGACATTGTAACAGTATTTAATTTTCCAATCCATGAATATGGAATGCCCTTCCATTTATTTAGGTCTTCTTTGATTTCTTTGAGCAATGTTTTATAGTTTTTTGGTGTACAAGTCTTTTAAATCCTTAGCTAAATTTGTTCCTATATTCTTTTAGTTGGTATTTTAAATGGAATTTTTTCCCTGACTTCCTCCTCAGATTGCTTGTTCCTAGTATATAGAAACACTACTGATTTTTGTGTGTGGATCTTATATCTCTTTGCTGATTTAATTTATTAGCTTTGATAGCTTTGTTATAGATTTCTCAGGATTTTCTGTAGGATCATGTCATCAACAAATAGTGAAAATTTTATTCCTCCTTTTCAATTTGGATGCCTTTTATTTCTTTTTCTTGCCTACCTGCTCTAGTAATAACTTCTAACATGATGTTGATTAAGAGTGGTGACAGTGGGCATCCTTGTCTTGTTATAGATCTTAGAGGGAAAGCTCTTGGCCTTTCACCATTGAGTATGATGTCAGCTGTTAGCTTTTCATATGTGCCCTTTATCATGTTGAGAAAGTTTCTTCTATTCCTATATTTCAAAGTGTTTTTTCAAGAAAGGATGCTGAATTTCATCCAATGCCTTTTCTGCATTGATAGAGAAGATCGTGTAATTTTTCTACTTTGATCTGTTACTGTGGTATTTTACATTAATTGATTTTCTTATGTTGAACCATCCTTGCATACCTGGGATAAAACCCACTTGAACATGGTGTATAATTCCTTTAATGTGTTGTTCAATTCGATTTGCAAGTATTTTGTTGAAGATTTTTGCATCTACGTTCATTAGAGAGATTTATCTATAATTTTCTTTTCTTGTAGTATCTTTATGTAGCTTTGGTATTAGAGTGATGTTAGCTTCATAGAATGAGTTAGGTAATGTTCCTTGCTCTTCAGTGTTCTGGAAGAGTTTGAGTAGGATTGATATTAGTTCTTTTCAGAATGATTTGTAGAAATCACCTGGGAAGCCATCTGTACTGGGGCTTTTGTTTTTTGGGAGGCTTTTGATGACTGGTTCAATCTTATTACTTGTGATTGGTCTGTTGAGGTCTTCTGTTTCTTCTTTCATGTAGATTGTTCATGTATTTCAAGAAATTTGTCCATTTCATCTAAGTTGTACAACTTGTTGACATACAATATTTCATAGTATCCTCTTATGATCCTTTCTATTTCTTTGGGGTCAGTGGTGATGTCCCCTCTATTGTTTCTTATTTTATTTGTTTTCATATTTCTTTTTTTCTTTGTCAGTCTAGCTAAGGGTTTGTCAATTTTATTAATCTCAAAAAAACATTTTGATTTTGTTAATTCTCTCATTGTTTTTTAAATTCTCAATTTCATTTAAGTCTGTGTGGACATCTTTGATTTGTTGTTTCAAATTCTGCATCTATGGCTTTTTAGTTTGTTCCTTTGACTGGGCCATATCTTTCTGTTTCTTAAGTTGGCTTATAATTTTTTGGTGTTATCTAGGCATCTGTTTATCTTGATGGGTTTATTCTGTTGGTCAATTTCTCTCTCTTGCCTAGGGTTTTATTTTTGTTTTGCTTTGTGTTAAAGCTCTTCATTGACACTTGGTTCTGCTTATTCTAAATCTTTAGAATTGTTCTTGTTTAGAAAAATAAAAGAAAGGAAAAGGAAGAAGAAACAAAGGAAGAGGAGAGGAAAAAAAATAAAAAGAAAGAAAGAAAAAAACTGGGCCTCTCTCCTAGGCTACCAGCATCTGGCTAGGTCCCTCCTTGGGTTTACCCCATGGACCTGCTGCTCCCCAGGTTGCCAGAAGAGGAGAGAAAGAAAAGAGAAAAAAGAAAAAACAAACACCAAAAAAGAAAACTCCCCAAATTGAGCCTTCCTCTGGTGTCTGGCTATTTCCCCCTGCTGACCCTCCATGCTGATCGTCCCATGGCCTGTTGCTTTCCTGGTGCCCAGCCGGGCACCCCCTTGTTGACCACCTGTGCTGTTTGAACTGTGACACTGCTGCTTTCTAGGCTCCTGGAAGAGGAGAGAAAGAAAAAAAAGAAAAGAAAGATGAACAAAACAAAACAAAACAAAAACCCCCCATCCAGTTAGGCATCCCCCTTACAGACTGCTGCTTCCCAGGTACCCAGATGGTCACCCCTTTCCTGGGTGCCCTTTCTGATTGCTCTGCAGCCACATGACTTCCCCTATGCCTGGCAATTCTACCTGTCTTCCCATTGCTTCTGAAGGAGGAGTGTTAGCCTGCCAATCCCTACTCTGCCATCTTGGATCTCCTATTTATTAATAGGTTTTATAGATAGAAAAATTTATCATCTTTCTAAGGTTAAGCTTAGGGGAGTGGATGCAGCTCAAGTGGTTGAGTTCCTGCTTCACATGTACGAGGTCCTGGGTTCAATCCCCAGCACCTCCTAAAAAAAAAAAAAAGATTATGCTTAGATGATTTCCACCTTAACCTTAACCAATAAGTTATGTTTATTGAATTACTACTACCTTTGACAAGTTGAAGATAACATACAGTAAAAAACAAAAAGAAAAAGGTCATGCTTTTCATTGTAACGCCAAGACCATGGGGCCTTTGTGTCAAACAAACCAAGTGTTCAAATTTTGGCTGCCATTTTTTAAGCTGGGATGTTGCATGACCTGTTTAACTACTCTGTACCTCAGTTTCTTTACTAAATAGATGGTTTTCTGGTTACTATTATATCATAAAACTCCTTTACCTGCTTTCAAGGAGCCTTAAGTGGGAATACAGACATTGATTAAATAATCACATTGGTACATTTTTGTGGGATATAGAATTCATGGTTGGCAGTTTTTTTTTTGTTTTTAGCACTTCGAATATGTCATCCCACTGCCTTCTTGCCTCCATGGTTTCCAATGAGAAATTGGAACTTAATCTTATTGAAGCTCCCTTGTATGTGGTACATTGCTTTTCTCTTACAGCTTTCAGAATTCTCTTTTAACTTTGGCATTTGACATTTTGTTTAATATATGCTACGGTGTGGATTTGTTTTGGTTTACCCTGTTTTGGGGTTTGTTGAGTGTCTTCGATGTGTATATTTAAGTGTTTCATTAAATTTGGTAAGTTTCCAGCAATTATTTCTTTTAATATTCTCTCTGCCCCTTTCTCCTTTTCTTCTGTTCTGGAATTACCACAGTGCAGATATTGTTAGGCTTGATGGTGTCACACAAGTTCTCTAGGCTTTTTTAACTTTCCTTCATTCTTTCTTCTCTTTGCTCCACAGACTGATCGATTTCAATTGTCTTATTTTCAAGCTCACTGATTCTTTGTTCTGCCACCTCAAATTGGCAGTTGAACCCCTCTAGGGAATTTTAAATTTCTGTTATTGTAGTATTCAGCTCTGTTTAGTTCCTTTTCATAATTTCCATCTCTCTGTTGATATTGTTTGTGTTCATCCATGGTTTTCCTGATTTCCTTTAGCTCTTTGAGTCTTTGCCTGGTATGTTCCATGTCTGGTCCTTCTCTCTGATGGTTTCTAATGTTTTCATTTTCTCCTTTGTCTGGGACATTACTTCCTGTTTCTTTGTATATTTTGTAATCTTTGGTTGAAACCTTGGCATTTTGGTATGTTAATGTAGTATCCCTGGAATTTAGACTTTGAGCCATCTGTTCCTTAAGCTTGTATCCAGGTAGCATTCTTTGAATGCCAAGAGTTCACCAAAACAGCAAAACAAAAAACCAAAGGAAAAAAAGAAAATACCTTTCCCAGTCTTTGTAGATTGACCTGTTAAAAGAGTTCTGTGTCAGTGCTTATCCATATAATGAGTTTAGAGAATAGCTCTAGGCCAAAGAATAGGCACTGCCGTGATTCTTTCTGTGCCTGTCTTTTCTTGGGCATGTTCATATGACCCTAGGAATTCCTGTTACACAGATAGGAATGTCTCCTCTTCCATAGGAAACCATTTCCTCATGGTTTCCAGTCAGCACAACTTGACTGCTCTCCCTCAACATTCTGTAGGAGAGCTATGTGAACTGCCTTCTACCTGCAGGGCAAGTTCTGGGACTGCGAGTTCCTTGTGCCACCACCAGACAGAATGAGCCAGACATAACACTCCCAGCATGTGCACAAGGGTTTACTTTTGGTTACTCTCCTCCTTCTGGAATCTGGACTAGGGATCTGCATTGGAAGTGCTGGCTGGCTCCTTGCTGAGCCAGTGAGGGATGGGGGAGTGGCCATCCAGGACACCATGGAATCCTACCATTTTTTAAGTAGTCTGTTTATTAATTCAGCACTTGCCCTGTTACTGCAGTCCTTAACTGTTTTCTAGAGCTCTGAGAAAGATGTTTTTGCTAGTCCTACTGGTTGTTCAAAGCTTCTACCATCTTGATTGGGGCAGAGCCTCTTCCTTTCTACTTTTAATATTTTTTAATATGTCTTCTTAACTCCATTTGGAAGTGGGCTGAGTATGGACAATAAAGTAGTGGGTGTATGCTTTCTAAAGAGAATAATTTTTCATATCTTGAAGAGAAGCACTTGATAAATATATTGTTATGAATCTTATTTTTTTCTTTAATTCTGTGGCCATAATGATCTTTTAAAACATAAGTCAGATCCATTACTCCTATGCCTAAAACTCCTCCAATGGCTTCCCATTTCTGTGATAGTCAAATTCAAACCCCTGGAAATCACCTACAAGGTCCTCCATGACCTGGCTCCTCTGTTACCTCTCTGACTTCATCTCTTAATACTTCCCTCTTCAGTTTCTCCATTCCAGATACAGTGGCCTCCATACTCTTGTTTGAACATATGAGGTACACACTTTCTTAGGGCCTTAGCACCGGCTGTTGGCTCTGCCTGGAATTCTTTTTCCAAGACATCTGAGTGGGCTAACTCCTTTATTTCTTTCGGATCTTACACAAATATTACCTTCTCATTGAGGTTTATTCTGATCACTTTATTTAAAATTCCAGCTTGCTTCCCCTCTTCTCTCACACTTCACACTGATAATCCCTCTTAACCTGCTCATTTTTTTTTCATAGCCATCATCCCTTTTAACATCATATATACTTATTTGCTATTGCTTATTGTCTCTCTCTGCTAGAAATTATGTTCTACAGGGTCAGCACTCTTTGTCTCTTTTGTTTACCAGTGTATCCACAACTCATAAAACATTCTTGGTTTTCAATAAATACTAATTTGCAAAAATGAGTGAATGAATTAATGACTGATAGAGCATTAGTTGTGTGAAAGAATCCTGGGTATTGATTATTTATCTTATATGACCCCTTAACTCAGGACCTAATGACAGAGTCAAAATTTAAACACACCAAACCAGGACAATATTTTAGAAAATGCATTGATTTCTGACAAGCTGAAGCTCCTTGTGGTTGTAATGATAGGTTTTCCTTATTGCGTTATTTGTGAGTAGCTTAAGGGCATCAGCCTAGTCAAAAGAGAAAAAACCTGACTCATTAGACTTTTGAAAGCATGTTTGAGTTGGATAGGAGTTTGTCCACTTGTGTGAAAAAATTGGAGTCTCCTTCTATAACCAGAACTATTAAAAGTACTGCAGGAATAGCAGGGAAAAACCTTATATGTCTGTGATGAGAGATTAAAGATTGCAAACTTTAGAAAGCCAGCAATGCTGTCTTCTGTCTTCCTAAGCAAAACCATCCCCAGTATTTCAAAGCCAGGTCTGCTTCACCCACCTTTGTATCCCAGCACCTAGGCTGGTGCCTGGAACCTAGAAGGTTCTCAATAAATATTTGTTGAAAGAATGAATAGTATAAAAGAGAGTGCACTGTCAATGAATCAGTCACAGTCATGGTGTGTGATAGTCGTGAAACATGGGATGAACTCAGTTGTACCCATGCATATTTGTTTTATAAGAAAGCATTTTGCATTTTTTATTATGAAAATTTATCAAATGAAATTTGTCTGTGACTTGAAGTCTCAGGAAAAGTTTTCTACAAGGTGTGCTAGCCATACCTCAGTTGGCAAATCTTTGGGAAGGGAAACAAGGTCAACTTTTACAGATAACTTGGATGAATTGGGTTTTTGGTCACATGAAGTTGGAGTGTAAGAATGCTAAGCTGTGCATATGCCAAGCTGAGTAGGACAAAAATAACTTCACTCACAGATTCTCTTTGCCCACATGCAGTTCAAGTAAACACAGTAAACCCTAAGCAAAATTTCCAAGCGAGTCCTGAAAGACAATGTTATTTAGGTGTTTTTAGAAGGGAGAGATACTGTTTTTCCCCCTCAGGAACGTTGAGTAGCTGTCATAGCTCTGCTTCTGGAGAGCTTCCTCTTGTCAGTTGCCAGCGACCAAAAATTGCAGCCTCAGTTAACTCCCTAGAGGCTTCTTCCAGACATTATAATTGCTTTAACTTGGGTCTGTTGAGCAGTGCCTTAATATTACTGTCATTTCTCATAATTCATACTCCTCTCCCGCATCCATCCCCACATTTCCACTCTAAACACATATATGGTTCTGCTGCCTCTTATCACATCTGCTTCAAGACTCAGACCAGAAATCTCTGCTGCATATTTAACTTAGATTCTGCCCCTTTATTCTATAACCTTCCCCTTTATGATGTCCTGGCATATGTTCCTATGGTACCTATGTTATTTCTATCAAATACTTGGTTGGAATTAATTGTCTTTCTTAGTTGTTCTATTTCCTTACTTAACTTCTTTCAGCAGTGACTTTTTACTATAATTGTAGCCTGTGAAATTGAAGATACACTCAAGTTCTAAGTTTGGCATTTCAGTGTCTATATCTATATGAAATTCTAAAAATACTTTGAAACGTAAAATTAGGAGAGAGTGAAATCTGTAGAGAATAGTAAAGGAGATGGTCTTTGCCTTTCAAAATCTCATTTGAAAACAGGTGTTTCTTGTAGCGTCTTTCACCCAGTGTGATGGGCATTTGTATAATACAGTAGGATATTAGAATTTTAGAGGTCAAGGGATCTGTGATTTCATAGATTGTAGCGCAGTAATCTTAAAGATGAAGAAACTGAGGCCTGGTGAGGTAAGTTATCCCTGCTCATATAGATAAATTGTGGCAGGCAATCATAACAGATGAGCTGGTATTTAGTGTTTTTTTTCTCCTCCTTTCTAACATATTTCCTTCCTAATGCCCTTCCTAATTTCTTCTCTACCTAATTTTCTTCCATAAATATTTGAGTATTTTTCTGCTGGACACTTCACTTGTTGCTGGGAATACAAAGATAAAAGTTAAAAGGTCATGCCTCCCAAGTATTACCATGAGCCTTGAGGGAGCTAAACTCTTAATCAGATACCTTACCATGCAGCCTGGGGAGCAAGTGCAGTAGGGAGCATAGAAAGCCAAGCCATGTGCAGATGGGGCACCAGAAATCACAGTGGGTGTAGTGACTGAAAGAGGTGGGAGAAAAGGTCATTGGCTAAGCAGAAAAGGCAGTGTTATTTGCTATTACAGTAGTTTGACTAGAAATGTGCCTGTTGCTTTTCTTCTTGGTGATATGCAATGTTCAGTTTAGCCACCAGGGGGCGCAGGAAACCTGGGCAGTGAAGTTTACAGAGGCTCCTGTCTAGGTAGAAGAGGCCAGCTCCAGCTGGTGTCTCTTCCCTAGGCAAAACGAGGAGGGCCTCTGGGACTCTGTGTGTATGTGCATGTGTGCACTGGGAAAAGGTTATGGCAATGAGGAGCAGGTAGCACTTTTCTTAAGTATTGGCTATAACTATTGTTAATTAGTTTGGATTGTTGTATATTAATCTTAGTATTTATACTGTTAACCTTAGGCAGTTGTGTACTTAATGTAAACAGTGTTTTGTTTCTTGGTATTCTAGAACAGTAAAAAAAAAGAATGTAGACGATATAGTCCTAGAGTTCCTTGTGGAATTGGACCAGTATTTCTTGAGATAAATGGTAGCTTGCTGGGTGAGCTCTTTAGCATTCTCTCTTACTCTATCTTGCTTACTCTGTCTCTCCCTCTTTTAATTAATTGATCATAGAGAAAAGCCTAGACTTGATCTAGGCAGAGAGAAGAAGCACTTTGATATATTAGGTAAGTGATCCCGAAGATGTGGCATGAATTGATGCTTATGTGACTTGCTTGGAAACTAGAACAAATGGTCACGGATGCCAAATCCCTAAGGATAAACATGTAGGAATTCCTTTTTTATAAAGGCGCTGTGCTCACAGATTTGTTTTACCCATGGTAAAGTATAGTGCACAGTGGTGTTAATAAAATTAGGTGCTTGTTGAATGAATAAACTAAAAACTATTTTGTTTAAAGAGGTAAAGAAAGAGGTAAGGGGAAAGTAGCTGTGCAAGTGTTTTACAATGTTTTGTGAGCAAACATTTGTTGGGTGACTCACATGAAACTGTGATAGACATTGAAGGAAGGATTCCTTATCATAAAGAAGTTTACAATCAAGACGGGGAGATAGATGTACCCAAATAATACTTAGGTGAAATGGAGGTGACCATGTTCAAGGTTTCTAGATAGCAGCTCTAGTGTTGGAGTCTGGAAGCGAGGCTTTTAAAGCCCTTCTCTGCTGAGTAAGTCTTTGCTGGGTCTGGGAGAAGGAAAGCAGGCCATATAGGATGGTTTCTAAAGCCTCTTCTAAGAGCTCTCAAGTTACATGTGTCTGTTTTAAATTTTCTAGACAATTAATGTTGACATCTGTACATTTGTAAAGTAGTTTTGGGTTAAATTGCTCAACTTTGTTTTGTCTTCATATTTATCTAATTCAGGTACCTCTTCTGACGAGGCAGAAGACTGGTTAAGTAATTAAAAAATTGCTTTTGGGGTTTTGGATGCTTAGTTATAAGGTGCATTAAATAATGTGTGCTGAAGTAAATCCTGTATTCAGGTTCGTCAGTCAATTTCCTTTAATTATTTCGTAAAAAGTGGTCATGAGGTAAGTTCCTATTTTTTATTTGAAATATCAGTGAGTGAAATCCTGATTAAGCCTTATCTGAGTTATCAGAAGGAAGATCAAGCACAGATGTGAGAATTCCAGCTTATTTATTTTTCTCACAGGTTCTAAACCTGGAGGTAAGATGCTAGGCCCCCACCCCAGACCTGTTTAATTTGAATCTTTAAGGGTGAAGCCAGGCATCTGTATTTTGTAAAAGTTGCGCAAATGTTTTTAATGTTCAGCCAGGTCTGAGAGCCACTCTGTTATGCTGGTCTAATTTGCATATTTGGGATTTTGAAACGGTGGTGGTATTTGAAAAAATTAATTTTAGCTTGGTTAAATTCCCAACTATGTGGTTTGCATCTACCTAAAGTAATGCAGTTGTTAAGCATGCAGCCTTAGGTAGTAGACTGCCTGAGTTTGATCCTGTCTCGGCCACTTTTTAGCTGTGTTAGTTATCTCCAGTTGCTTAACATTGGCCCTAAATTTATCAGCATAAACCAGTAAACCTCTTTAACTCCTTTTGTGGGCCAGGAATTCAGGAGTGGCTTCAGTGAGTGAGTTTGAAGCCTTGGTGTGTAGGCCTGGGCTGTGGTCATCTGAAGACTTAACTGGGGCTGGAGGATCTGCTTCCCAGATGGCTCACTCATTGGCTGTTGGCAGGAGGCCTCAGTCCCTTGCCATTTGGGCCTCTCCATACGGCTCTCTGTGTCCTCACCACATGGCGGCTGACTTCTACCTAAGAGAGTGATTTGAGAGTGAGAGAGCAAGAAAGAAGCCACATTACTTTTTATCATATAGTCTCAGAAGTTGAACACTGTCTTTTCAGTGTGTTCTGTTTATTACAGTCCCTACAGGAGAGTGGGTGTATTCAGTGGTTGAGCGCCTGCTTCACAGGTACAAGGTACTGGGTTCAATCCGTGGTACCTCTTAAAAAAAAGTCTCCACAGACACGGGGAGGGGAATTCATTTCACCTTTTTTAGGGAGGAGTTCCAATTTATGGTCATATTTTCAAACCACTACACTAAACTGTCTATGCAGTTTACTAAACCTTTTTATGTCTCAGTTTCCACATCCATAAAAGGGAGAAAATAATAATACTTCATGTTGTTATTGAGGGATTTGATGACTTAATACATGGAAAGTACTCAATGCAGTGCCTGCCATGTAGTAAGTGCTCAGTAAATGCAACCTTTCATTACTTCAAAGGTACGTTTAATAGTATTAATGGTAGTCATTTCTATATTGGCAGAGTAAGGGAAATTAAGGGATGGGTTTTCAGCATAATGCGGATAAAGATATACAACTTTGACATTGATTGATTAAACCACACCATTTTACATATCAGAAATACAATGGGGAAGCGGGTGTGGCGCAATGGATAGAGCACCCGTTTACCATATGAGAGGCCCCGGGTTCGCTTCCTTGTGAGGGCAGGCCGGCTCGCGCGGCGCCGTGGGTTGATGCGGCAAGACCTCACAGCAAGGGGGAGATAAGCAGACACGGAGAAGACAGGCAGCGAATGGACACAGCAACAGAAGCGGCAAGGGGGGGATAAATAAATAAAATAAATAAATCTTAAAAAACAACAACAACAACAAAAAAAAACTTGTTAAAAAAAATAGTATGACTGTAGCGTTTAAAAAAAAAAAAAGAAATACAATGTATTTTATTTAAAATTAGTTTTTAGCTTCTCTTAATCCTTGCATTATTTTCTGTGTGTGTCCTCATTCCCCCTCTCCCTACTAAATCCAAAAAAGATCCATGGTGTAATAATGCTTTATAGTCTTCCTTTTAAAATCTAACTTGTAGACCAGACAGTTCAGACTAAGCTCAATCTTTTGACTAGAATTTGGTTAAGTGAAGATTTAGCGAGCTGGTTAAAGGCATTTGGTGCCAGGGTGATTATGAATACAATAAATTTCAGCTTGAGATTTTCACTTTGCCTCCAG
Organism: Cabassous unicinctus; assembly: GCA_029593785.1. Taxonomy (NCBI): domain Eukaryota; kingdom Metazoa; phylum Chordata; class Mammalia; order Cingulata; family Chlamyphoridae; genus Cabassous; species Cabassous unicinctus. The sequence goes on along the minus strand of JAQZBX010029523.1, from coordinate 12,849 downwards.
CTCATACCTGTAAGGCAACAGAGATATTTAATTCTCTAGATTGGAATACCTACTTTTGATCAGTATCTGACAGCTATATTCACTTTCAATGTGTAGTTGGAGTTCCCATTTAGTAATCAGCCAGCGAGAAGCCACTTAAATAGTAAGTTGCCATTAAGGACCATGTCAAGTTCTTAGTCCCCTCTCTTCCTCCTCACTTCTCCCCCACCAAGAAAGGTTGTAATTTATGGAAAGGGAGTATTTCTGTGTGTGCACATGTGTGTGCATGTGCTACTTCTGTTGTATCATTTTAGGCAAGAGCAGTGGGTTGTGACGGAGAAGGATCTTAATATTCGGACAGTGTGGATGAAGGGTATGTGGGAATTCTTTGTACTATTTTTGCACCTTTTTTGTAAGTCTGAAATTATTTCAAAATGAAAAGTTAAAAAGTCAAAATGACAAATGTATCTCTAAGATTTGTAATAGACATTGTGCATGATTTATGCATCTTCATGTTTTATGATGGATTTTACTTGAATTTAGGGAGTGCTACTGTCCCTTGTGTTTTAAAAATGAGAGCCTATAACTTTTTCTATTTAAGAAATTAAGACAGAGCTGGCTTTAGTGTATGTACTTAACATGTATCATTTAGATTTTGAGATATAGTTTTTGAGATGTAGTTCACATACCATATAATTCACCCATTTAAAGTATACAATTCAGTGGTTTTTAGTTTATTCACAGAGTTGTACAGCTGTTACTATAGCTATATACTATGAATTTCAGAATATCACCCCCAAAAGAAACCCTGTGCCTTTTAATAACTTCTCTTTTTCCCTACCTGCCCCAGCCCTAGACAACCACTAATCTGCTTTCTGTCTTTATAGATTTGCTGAATCTGGACATTTAAATAAATAGAACATTCGGTTTACATATGTGGTCTTTTGTGATTGACCTCTTTTTGAGCCTAGTTCTTCTTCATACATTAATTTTTTATGGAAAAGGGCAGATTGGTTCTTAGCACCCCACTGTTTTCATTGTGGCTTCTGAGGAAGGATTGCTCTTTCCTGTTAAGATGATTGCTAAGGCAGAAAAGCCGGGGATCCATGTAGGATGTGATTTACACACACAGGAAGGCCATCATTTGATTTCATTAGTCATCTTGGAATGATTACAATTTTTTGGTTATTTTCCCTTTAGAAAGGTTGTTGTAGTTTGCAGTATGCTGGTGTTTACCTAGTAAATAACATTTTAAAAAAATAAATGTAAGCATGAAAAATTACTCTATATCTGAATTCTATTTCTGCAGGCATTTTAAATGTTTTGTGGTACATTTTCGCTTTCAGTTTTCCTGTTTAAAGGCTTGAAATTAATATTCACTTAATTCCTCCATTAGAATAAGGTTCCTTCTGAATCCATTCTGTCACATCTGAAAGGAGTATCTCAAAGCTGTGGTGTTCAGCTATGTCCCACCTTCTCCTAGATTCTGAGCTGGGAGGGTGACTAGGGGACAGCGGGACCTCCCTTGAAACCACAATTCTCAGTTTCTGGCATCTTTTCCTTAACTTTCTCTAGCTATTCAGATAAATAGCCATGAATTGCTATATTTCTTAAATATTACCAAAAACCCCAACATATCTGAATACCAAACAAATCAGTAATTTAAAGGATATTATAGTAATATTTAAGAAAGCAAGCAACAGAATTTCAAAGCTATATATCTTTTTGGTATATAGGGCCTGTTGTCTTTGTAGAGTCATTTCTTCCTTGGTAAGCTTTGTGTAAAATAAAAGGTATTGGCCTGTCCCTTGCTTATTAAGTGATTTTATTTTATTTTATTTATTTATTTTTATTTTTTACTTTATTTTTCTTTATTTACCTCCCCCTTCTTCCAGATGGTTCACTCGTCTGTCTGCTCATTGTTTGCTCGCCTTCCCCAGGAGGCACTGGGAACCGAACCTGGGACCTCCCACGTGAGAGGGAAGTGCCTAATGGACTGAGCCACATCCACGCCCCTGATTTTCTAATCTTTGGTCACTTCTCGGTAATCTATCCATCAACAATGCCCCCAGAGGCACTATAATCTTCCTTTGTTTCTTCACTGCTGGTTTATCCTGTCATAGGTCATCTTCCAACTCTATGTCTAAGAGTAAAGGAATCTCCCATCACTCTTGGGCTCTGAAAATTGTTTAATTCATATATACTAGCTATCGGCCATCAACTTTCAGGTTACAAATGCAGTGCATTTTGTTGCAACAGACAGATCCAAAGTTAATTGTCTTCCTCTGTTTTGCCTTTCTCTTGATATCTAGTGTTATTTTTTATTCTTCCAAACTTTTTTCCATGCTCAAAAAACATATGCAACCATGACAGTTTTACATTTTCCCCATATATATATATGTATTTTTTTTTAGAAACAGGATCATAAAGTTTCTGCAAAGTAATTTTATTTAATTTACTGCATTCAATCATTCTCTTATTGATGATGCTCAGAATAATTCCCCTACTTGCAGGGGAAAGGAAAAGTCAGTATTTCCTGAAAGGGTCAAAAGCATCTGAGTTTTCCTTTAGCAATTAGCATCTGGTTTAACAGACAGGTTTCTTAACTATAAGTCAAAGAACATGTACCAGAACCAGACACAAGTAAAAACATAAAACAGAAATTTAGACTAGTATATCTTAACTATCTGGCTTGATATGTCCAGAATTGAGCGTCCTCTTCCCAATTAAATGTGCCTCTGCTTTTGTGTTCTTGAACTCAAAACATGTTCATTAAAAGCTAGAAACCTAGGAACATAAAGCTTTCCCACTTATTCCCTCCACCCGATTTGTCTAGTCCTGGAAGATGCTAGGGAACTGATTCCTTAATTTGAAAACTTGAAATAAAGGGCAAGAGTCAAACATTTATCTGTACAAACTGTACCTCAGGGCAACCAAATATTTGTTGAAATGAAGAGTTTCTTCACAGAAAAAAATCTAGCTTTTAAATGAAGAAGGAAGATAGAGTTAGAATGTCACTATTTTGCAATACCTAAAGAAATCTAGGCAATGATCATTAATGGCTGCTAACATGAAAAAAAAAAAAGAACCAAATTTCATGTGCCTGAGTCTTATCAATCATCTAATCTAACTTCCAATTTATAGGAAATGTACAAACATGCTAAATGGCACAATGAGGATACAAATGGCAAAATTCAGACTGTGGGAAACTATAGGATAAATGATCCTTTTATTTATTTTATTTTATTTTTATTTTTTTTAAAGATTTATTTATTTTTATTTTATTTATCCCCCCCTTGCTGCTTGTGCTGCTGTGTCCATTCGCTGCGTGTCTTCTCCATGTCTGCTTATCTCCCCCCCGCTGTGAGGTCTTGCCGCATCAGCCCACGGCGCTGCGGGAGCCGGCCTGCCCTCACAAGGAGGCGCCGGGAAGGGAACCCAGGCCTCTCATATGGTAAACGGGTGCTCTATCCATTGCGCCACACCCGCTTCCTGCCGTGAGGTTGCTGCATCAGCCCCCTGCACTGCTCAGGTCGGCGTGCCCTCACAAGGAGGCCCCGGGACGCAAACCCGGGCCTCCCATATGGTAAACGGGGGCTCTATCCACTGAGCCACACCCGCTTCCCTAAATGATCCTTTTAGTTCAACAATTAAATTGTAAGAAAATTGAGAGAAAGAGAGAAGGAAGGGACCCTATGGATTCATAGGACAAAGGAGACTTTTCAATTGATTGCAATGTATTGACCTCATTGGGATCCTGAATCAAAAAAACTCTAAAAGGAAATGATCAGGTTATTGGGGAAAATTTGAACACTTTTTCATAATATTAAGGCAATTCTTACTTTTTAAAGACATGCTGAAATATTCATGGCTGAAATAACATGCTGCCTGAGATTTACTTCCATATAATTCCTGGTGGTAAAGAGTGGTTGGCACAGCCAATGTCGAAAGGAAAAAAAAAAAAAAAGCTTTCAACCTTTCCTTCTAGGATCAGAAACAAGGCAAGGATGCCCACTGTCACTATTTTTATTCAACATTGTGCTAGAAGTTCTAGATAGAGCAGTTAGACAAGAAAAAAATAAATAAATAAAGCTCATCCAAATAGGAAAAGAAGAAGAAAGCCTTTATTTGCAGATGACTTGATCCTGTATTTAGAAAACACTGAAATGTCTATTACAAAGCTACTTGCACTAATAAACAAGTTCAGCAGAGTGGCAGGATACAAGATCAACATGCAAAAATCAATAATGTTTTTCTACACTAGTATTGAACAATTTGAGAAGGAAATCAGGGAAAAAATTCCATTCACAATAACAACAAAAAGACTCAAATACCTAGGAATCAATTTAGCCAAAGAAATACAGGACCTATGTTCAGAAAACTACAAAACAATGCTAAAAGAAATCAGTGAAGACCCCCAAAATAGAAAGACATTCTGTGTTCATGGATTGGAAGAATAAATATCATGAAGATGTCAGTCCTACCCAAACTGATGTGTAGATTCAATACTATACCAATCAAAATTCTAACAACCTACTTTACAGAAATAGAAAAGGCAATTACCAAGTTCATTTGGAAGGGAAAGTGCACATGAATAGCCAAAAGTATTCTAAACCAGAAGAGCAATGTGGGAGGAATTTCACTGCCTGACCTTGAAATATATTACAAAGATACAGTGGTCAAAACAGCATGATATTGGCATAAAGAGAGACACATTCATCAGTGGAATAGAATTGAAAGTCCAGAAATAAATACTCACCTCTACGGCCAATGGATTTTGAAAAACCTGTCAAAGCCATGTTAATGGGACAAAACAGTCTCTTCAACAAATGGTGCTTGGAAAACTGGATAACCATAACCAAAAGAATGAAAGAGGACCCCTATCTCACTTGTTATGCAAAAATCAACTCAAAATGGATCAAAGACCATAAAAGCCAGGACCATAAAACTACTAGAAGAAAATGTAGGGAAACATCTTAAAGACCTTGTGGTAGGTAGTGGTTTCTTGGACCTTGTATTAGTCAGCCAAAGGGGTGCTAATGTGAAATACCAAAAATGGGTTGGTCTTTATAAAGGGTATTTATTTGGGGTAGAAGTCCACAGATACCAGGCCATAAAGCATTAAGTTTCTTCTCTCACCACAGTCCATTGCCACGTGTTAGAGCAAGACAGCTGCCGACATTTGGCCAGGGTTCAGGCTTCTGGGGTTCCT
>JAQZBX010029522.1:0-27241 GCA_029593785.1 Cabassous unicinctus | reverse complement strand
GAGGATGGGATATAAATCCAACAAAAATACAGGGTCCTTCCACCTCAGTGAAATTTCTAGGTGTCCAGTGGTGTGGGGCCTGTCGAGAAATCCCTTCTAAAGTAAAGGATAAGCTGTTGCGCCTGGCCCCTCCTACAACCTAAAATGAGACACAATGCTTAGTTGGCCTCTTTGGATTTTGGAGACAACACATTCCTCATTTAGGTGTGTTACTCTGACCCATTTACTGAGTGACCAGAAAAGCTGCTAGCTTTGATTGGGGACCAGAGCAAGAGGAGGCTCTCTGACAGGTCCAGGCTGCTGTGCAAGCTGCACTACCACTTGGGTCATATGATTCAGCAGATCCAATGGTGCTGGAAGTTTCAGTGGCAAATAGAGATGCTGTCTGGAGCCTTTGGCAGGCCCCTATAGGGGAATCACAATGCAGACCCTTAGGATTTTGGAGCAAAGCCTTGCCATCCTCTGCAGATAACTACTTCCCTTTTAAGAAGCAGTTTTTGGCTTGCTACTGTGCCTTAGTAGAGACTGAACACTTAACCATGGGCAACAAGTTACCACGAGACCTGAGTTGCCTAGCATGAGCTGGGTATTGTCTGACCCACCAAACCATAAAGTTAGGCATGCACAGCAGCACTCCATAATAAAGTGGAAAGGTATATACGAGATAGGGCTTGAGCAGGTCCTGAAAGCACAAGTAAGTTACATGAGGAAGTAACCCAAATGCCCATTGTCACCACCCCTGCCATATTACCTTCTGTTTCCCAGCCCACAGCTTTGGCCTCTTGGGGTGTCCTTACAATCAGTTAACTGAGGATGAGAAAACTTGGTCCTGGTTTACAGATGGTTCTGCACGATATGCAGGTACTACTTGAAAGTGGACAGCTGTGGCACTGCAGCCCTTTTCTGGGACATCCTTGAAGGATAGTGGTGAGGACAAATCCTCGCAGTGGGCAGAACTTCGAGCAGTGCACCTAGTTGTTCATTTTGCTTGGAAGATGAAATGGCCAGAGGTGCGTTTGTACACTGATTCATGGGCTGTTGCCAATGGTTTGGCTGGATGGTCAGGGATTTGGAAGGAACATGATTGGAAAATTGGTGACAAGGAGGTCTGGGAAAGAGCTATGTGGATAAACCTTTCTGAGTGGGCAAAAAACATGAACATATTTGTATCCCATGTGATGCTCACCAGAGGGTGACTTGAGCAGAGGAAGTGTTTAATAATCAAGTGAATAAGATGATCCACTCTGTGGCTAATGCTCAGCCTCTTTCCCCAGCCACTCCTGTCATTGCCCAATGGGCTCATGAACAAAGTGGCCGTGGAGGTAGGCATGGTGGTTATGCATGGTCTTAGCAACATGGACTTCCCCTCACCAAGGCTGACTTGGCTACAGCCATGCTAAATGCCCAATCTGCCAGCAGCAGAGACCCACACTCAGCCCCCGATATGGCACCATTCCTCGAGGTGATCAGCCTGCTACCTGGTGACAGGCTGACTACATTGGGCCACTTCCACCATGGAAGGGGCAGCGATTTGTTTTAACTGGAATAGACACATACTCTGGATTTGGATTTGCATTTCCTGCACGCAATGCTTCTTCCAAAACTACCATCCGTGGACTTACCGAATGTCTTATCTGCCACCATGGCATTCCACACAGCATTGCTTCTGATCAAGGAACCCATTTCACAGCAAATGATGTGTGGGAATGGGCACATGCCCATGGAATTCACTGGTCTTACCATGTTCCCCATCACCCTGAAGCAGCTGGAATAATAGAACAGTGGAATGGCCTTTTGAAGACTCAATTATGGCGCCAACTAGGTGGCAATACCTTGCAGGGCTGGGGCAATGTTCTCCAGGAGGCTGTGTATGCTCTAAATCAGAATCCTCTCTATGGTGCTGTTTCTCCCATAACCAGGATTCATGGGTCCAGGAATCAAGGGGTGGAAATGGGAGTTGGCACCACTCACTATTACTATTTTCCTAGTGACCCACTAGGAAAATTTTTGCTTCCTGTCCCTGCAACCTTAAGCTCTGCTGGTCTACAGGTTTTAGTCCCAAAATGAGGAGTCCTGCCACCAGGAAACACAACAATGGTTCCATTGAACTGGAAGTTAAGACTGCCACCTGGCCACTTTGGGCTCCTTTACCTGTGAATCAACAGGCAAAGAAGGGAACTACTGTACTGGCTGGGGTGACTGATCCTGACTCTCAAGGGGGAAATAGGACTACATCTACATAATGGGGGTAAAGAAGAGTTTGCTTGGAATGCAGGAGATCCTCTAGGGCATCTCCTAGTACTGCCATGTCCTGCGATTAAACTCAATAGGAAATTGCAACAAACCAATTCAAGTAGGACTAACAATGGCCTAGAATCTTCGGGAATGAAAGTTTGGGTCACCCCACCAGGCAAAGAACCATGGCCAGCTGAAGTGCTTGCTGAAGGTAACAGGAACATGGAATGGGTAGTGGAAGAAGGTAGTGATAAATATGAACTTTGACCACGTGACCTAGTTACAGAAACGAGGACTGCAATAGACATGAACCCTTCTTCCTTGTTTCATTGTGAGTATGATTGTATATGTACACAAAACACATTTCTTTTGTTTTCTTCCCCAACCTTTTCCCCTATCATATGAAAAGCTGTATTAATTTCATGTCATAATACTTAAGGATGTCAAGTTTAAGAGTGAATATTACCCAAGGACTTGCACCCTATTCTGTGGGGAATTAATATATTTCCAGTTGTAGGCAGGGGAGTTGAACATTGTTAGACAGAAATATATATGTATGCTTGTCTGTTATTGTTTTTACTTAGAGACTAAGTATGGTTTAGGGTAATGTTCATGATTGCCAAGTGGACAAGGGGTGGACTGTGATGGTTAGGTTAATGTGTCAACTTGGCCAGGTAATTGTGTCCAGGTGTTAGGTCCAGCAAGCACTGGGCTAATTGTAATACAAGAGCATCTATGGACTTCAATCACCAGTGAGTTTATTGCATGGATGGCTGATTACATCTGCATCAATCAGGGAGATTGCATCAGCAATGGGTGATGCTTATATCCAATCAGTTGAATGCCTTAAAAGGGGAAGTTATTTCAACATTCAGAGAGAATTTCCCAGCTCGTCTTTGGACAACCAACTTCTCTCAGAAACTCATCAAGGACCTTTCATCAGACTTTCATTGGAGCCCCTGGTTTGCAGCCTGCCTCTGGAACCTGGACTTGTGCATCCCCATGGTTGTATGTGAGGCTCATAAAATCTCATATTATTGACAGATATCTCTTGTTGATTCTGTTTCCCAAGAGGACCCTAAATAATACACCTAGTATTATATATTGCCTAAGAGTTACTTCCTGAAAGCCTCCCTTTTTGCTCAAATGTGGCCCCTTTCTAAGCCAAACTCAGTATATAAATGCACTACCTTCCCCCACAGTGTGGGACATGACTCCCGGGGATGAGCCTTCCTGGCACTAAGGGATTATTACCAAGCACCAACTAGCAATGCATCTGGAAAAAGACCTTGATGAAAAGGGGGAAAATATTCAATACAAATGAGTTTTTATGGATAAGAGATTTTCAAAGTGAGTCGGGAGGTCATTCCAGAGGTTACACTTATGCATGTCTCAGCAGGATCTCATTGACTGCTACAGTAAGCAGTGTTTCACACAGTGGGACTCTTGAGGGCCCTAGAGACATCCAGACACTATAAGCAGGGCAGACAAGCTCAAGAATTTGGCAACCTGTCAGTGGGCCTTACTTTGGAATGTATGCTCCTCAGTGTAACAGAGTTACACTTATGACTCATTTAAAGTTGCCCTACACATGGATTTTCTGATGCTTTTATTTGAACCTATAATTAGCACTATACTTGTTAAATATATGTCCCTTATATGTCCATTCATGTGCCATTTGAGCCCTTAATCTTAGCAGAGTTGCAACACCTACTCTCCAGTTCATTGGACTCACCCAGGACAACCAACAAGGAGATGATGATGGACAATGCAAGGAACAGAGAGTGTCTGCAACTGCAAGCAAGATAGTTCCATCCACCTGCCCCATGTGATCTAAGCCCCCTCTCAATAAGAAATAGAGTGGGCATCACCATCCCAAAATCTTCAACATTGGGGAATGAACAATGGACTAAACTAGACTTATTATTATTCTATTATAGACTTATTGTATCAATCAGCCAAAGGGGTGCTGATGCAAAATACCAGAAATTGGTTGATCTTTATAAAGGGTATTTATTTGGGGTAGAAGTCCACAGTTACCAGGCCATAAAGCGTAGTTTCTTCCTTCACCAAAGTCCATTGTCATGTGTTGGAGCAAGACAGCTGCCAACGTTTGCCAGGGTTCAGGCTTCTTGGGCTCCTTTTTTCCCAGGGCTCCATTTCTTTCCAGACTCAACTCCTCTGTTTCCTCCACAAGGTCAGCTGTAGACTATGAGGCACTCTAGGCTTTGCCTCTCTCCACAAGGCCAGCTGTCGACCCTCAGGTGAACGGCTCATGTCTTTTCCCGGGGCCTTCTCTCATTCCTCACGACCAAGCTTTCTTACTTCCTGGGGCTCGAGCTCAAGACTCCAGCATCAGAACTACTACAACACTGTCCTTTGCCATGCCTTGTATATTTGATTCCCTACCCACCAAGGGGTGGGACTCAATGCCCTACTGACGTGGCCCAGTCAATGCCCTAATCATAACTTAATCATACTCAGATTAGCAGACCAATTTACAAGCATAATCCAATATCTATTTTTGGAATTCATAACTACATCAAACTGCCAAACTGCTACACTTATTATTATTCCAGCAAGCACTTTTATCATTGATATAAAGGCAGTGGTCACCAGAGATTCTGAGGGATGGGAGAGGGAAGAATAGGTGTAATATTGGGGTATTTTCAGGGCATTGGAATTGTCTTGCATGATGTTGCAATGGCAGATACAGGCCATTGTATATTTTATTATAACCTACAATATTGTGCTAGGCATAGTGTAAACTGTAATGTAAACTATAGTCCATGGTTACTAGCAATGCTTCAATATGTGTTCATCAATGGTAACAAATGTACCACACTAATGAAAGATGTTGTTAATGGAGGAAAGTGTGGGAGGGGTAGGGGAAGGGACATATGGGAATCCTATATATTTTTTCTGTAACATTTATGTAATCTAAAGCTTCTTTAAAAAACAAATTTAAAAATTCAATATATAGTATCTTCCCAGTCAGATGAGATAGACTAAACTGGGTGTCTAGCCAATATTATTCTTAGAATAATTTTAGGAATATCTCCCTTTACCTATCCATGCTCATTTTTTTTCTTTTCTCTCAGATGACTCCTAAAATTCCTTCTTAGACATAAGTTGATGGTTTTCTAATGAGATATAGAGCTTAAAACATAAATATCTAGCTACAATGATAAGAACTACACATGATTTCAGAAGGAAGAAGCTGAAATCTTACGCCCCCCCGCAAATTTTTCAAAATCATAAGCGTTTTTCCTTTCAGCAACCTTCTTTAGTTTCTGCTATGCAAGGACAAATGGAAATTGCATATAGAAGTATTTTGGTCATGCACAGCTGCACTTGGACATGTATAGCAGAATGTTGCTGTTGACGAAGATAATGTGGGTCAACACTTCCACATTTATGGAGACTTTTTTTTGTAAAATCATGATTATGCCTTTAAAAGGAGGATTGGTCCTGATGAGTTGTTGACAAATAGCTAAATAACTTTCCTCTGTTTTTTGAATGGGAGTGACTGGAAAGGTAGGAGAAAAGAGAGAACAAAGAGCCCAAGAGCTATCCAAGAGTCACACAGCTGAGGCAAACAATGCCAACGCCAAGAGAGACAGGAAGTCAGTTTCCAGAATGGGGCTGCATGAGGCAGGAATCTCAATGCCATAGCCTCAATATCTAAGAAGAATCTAGCACTTCTCTGTGTGACTGTCAACCCAGCCCTTAGTCACTGGATTTCCGAGAGCTGTATTGGAGTGAGGAATGACAAAATTATAGAAACAAATATTGAAAGAATATTATGGTGGAAAAAAGGAAGCCTCTTTCATTTGTGTTTGAACACACAGAAGGAAAACAAAGACAATGTTATGTCATGATATTAATTTCTTTGAAAGCCATATAGTATATTTAAAGATAATATTTTCAAATTAATAACAAAAAAGTATTATTAAATATTGATAGACAAGATAGCAGAATACTTAATAACATGAGCTCTAGAGTCAGACTACCTAGATTCAAGCCTAGCCTCTGCTATTCACATACTGTGTGAATTTTCACAGGTTACTTACCTTTTCTGCAATTCAGTTTCTTCATCTATAAAATGGGATAAAATTATAAATTTTTGTAATAATAATTAAGTAAATATATGTAAATCACTTAGAAGAGGATCTGGTACACAGTAACCCCTCTATATTAACTTTGGTCATTATTGCTATTATTGACACTAATATCTTATTTAAATAATATGTCCCCTGTAGGAAACTGCTAAAGTACTGAAATAATCTGCAAGTAATTTTAAATTATTCTTAGTAACTTGGTTACAGAGCAAAACTACTTAATAAGAGTAAATTATTTTAAATGTATCAACTGGAAATATGTTCACTGAGAGCACTTATATTAAGACATATATAAGCATATTAATCACAAAATAGTTTTCAAAATATACCCATATTTTGCTTTAAATATGTATTCCTTTGGATATGTACATCAGCAAATGCTTGCATACACATAGAACTTTTCAGTAAAGATAAAAATTCTGTTCCTGGTTACTACATGTGAGGAAGAGGGTTTTGTGGGTATAGAACGGAAAGAGAATTAATTTTCAACATATATTCCTTTGTGTTAGAATTTTTTAATATGTGCTTCTAAAAGCTTTCAAAAAATAAAAATATTTCCTTTCCTCATACAGGGAGATTTACATAGGCTCATCACAAAAAATTTTCAAAGAAAAATTTTCCTTTACTACATTATGCACAGTGCTCAGAATTTAGAAGATATGATCCTTTTGTGGTTCATAGGCATGATGAATGGGTGTTCATGCATTTTTGTGAGATGTGCCTCCCTCAAACCTTGTTATGACGTCGCATATTACCCGTCTGACATGAAAAATAAAAGAAAAAAAATTAGAAGATATGTGCTAAACTATGCATAAAGATTAAGGGGGCATTTTAACTCTGGCATTAGCCACACTTTAAACTGGAGTAAGACGAGAAAACACCCTGTTTATTGATGATCTGCCAGAGCAAGATTAATGCCAGTGTATCTTGCCAAAAGGAGAATACTCTGTTCTAGATTATTTAAAAATGTATAGTCTTCCTAACCAGAAAACTATATGGGCAACCCAGTGTCATTTTTATCTCTGACATCAATGAGTCCAAATATATTAGGTACAAATGCAGGTGACATATTGCAAGGTTATAATGAAGCTTGTGGTTTAAGATAGCAGGAGATCCTGAAATGAAAAAACATAGTTTTATTCAGAGAAGAAAGAAAAAAAAAATAGCAGAATTTTTTCCAGTGCAATTTCTAGGAAACGTGTGAAATAGCCTTCTTTTTATAAAGTGTTGAAACTGTTGACTATGTATATTAAAAGGCAAACACTTTTTTCCAAGTTTTATTTTTAACATCTTTGCGTCAACCATTATCTAATTTTAACTTTGTTATGTAAAGTTTCTTCAAGGATAGTTATTTTAAATTGCTAGAGTTAGCACTAATATTTGGGGATATTTTCACTTTTACCTATGCCCTATAAAAAGTAACCTAAGAGATAATAATTGCTATGTTGATAAATTTATTAGCTGAGACATTTTGCAGAAATGGTGCAGAATTAACTGCTTTGCTTCTCTCAGAATATTCATCCCATGTATGTTCATGAAAAACAATTTATTTCAGTCATTTTGTAATTATGAAAATGCTGGAAAAAGATATTGTCTTCTGATTGTACAGTAAATTTTATGCTCTAATCCATAGTTTTCTATATAATTTGTAAGAAAAGAAAGTGAAATTTACTTTGAAATAAATGAATTTCTAGTAAGTAGAATATAATTGTTCAATTGTAATAATATTTGACATCTTCTGAAGAGTATTTTCCTGAATAACTCACACCTGAAAATACAATTTAAATACAAATTCCAAGCTATTATTTATTTAATGAATATATTTCTCAAGCATTGTAATGATAGCATAATTAATAATAATATAAAATAAAGTTCTTATCATTTCATTTTCAGCTCGCTTTTCAAGGAAACAAAGTCAGGCCTGCTGCCACACTTTTAGTTCTTTTTAGTAGATTAGAGGATTTAAAACCCAACCAATATATGTAGATGGTTTAAAAAACTCAAATAAAAACAATTGCAATGGTAACAGCAATACGATATTCTTTCTTCATCAATAACTGTGTGCATGATTACCCAGGATAAAGACTACAATTTCCACTATGCAGCCTAAATTACAACCAATCTATAGTGGAAATGAGATGAGAACAATTTTAACTTTAGAATTCTTCAACTCCATTTACATCCTTCTGTCTTTTGTGTTTTTGCTATCATATATTTTATTTCTATAGATTTTTTAAATCTCACAAAGTATTTCCTGTAACATACTGATTAGTTCTCTCAGGCTTTATTTATCAGAAAACATATTCATTTGGCCTTAATTTGTAAAGACTGTTTTCACAGGTTATGATATTCCAGGTTGGTGGTTACTTTCCTTAAGCTCTTTGACATCATCATAGTATTGTCATTTGGCTTTCAATGCTGCTAGTTTCAAGTCAGCTAACATTCTAAGTGTTTCTCATTTTAAAGAAATTCTTCCTTTGGCTGCTTTTAAATTTTTTCTTTGCATTTGTTTTTCAGGAATTTTACAATTTATTGTGCTTGTGTTTGGTTAAGGGTGCATTTGAATTTGTGGCTCCATGTCTTTCAGTACTTTGGGAAAATTTTTTTGTGATTAGCTCTTCAAATATTGCCTCTGCTACTATTTTGGTCTATTCTCTCCTTCTGGCACTCCAAATACAAGTTTTTTGGTCCTTTTGACTGTGTCCCTTTTCCCTATATCATATAGATATATGATATTTGATATCCTAACATCTCTTCTGTACTTTCCATCTTTTTATCTCCTAGTGCTATAGTCTGACTATTTTCTTCTAAATTTCAGCTCATTAATTTACTCTTAAGCTTTATCTAAACTTCTGTTAAACCCATCCTCTGATTTCTTAATTTAAATTATTATATTTACTTCTAAAATTTACACATTGTTATTTTCCTTCATCTGATGAAATTTTGACATTGTCCTCTAAATTTGTGAACATATTAATCACAGCTATTTTAAATTCCATGTTGGATAACTCCAATATCTAGTTTTGTGGATCTGTTTTTACCTATTTTCTCTTAGTTTTCATTCAAGTCTTGTCTTCTTTCACGCCCAGTTATATTTTACTGAATGATTATGTTGTATTTAAAAAATTGTAGAAATAGCTTGAAACTTTGGATAGCATTATCTTTTTTCTAGAGAGGTTTTATCTTTGCCTTTGGCAGGCATTTAGTGAAGTATAGATATTTAGATGTCTGGGACCATGTTCCCTTGGCCTTCCTAAATTTCAGCACAGCTGAGGTTGACAGTTACATGTATGCTGCCAGCATCCCACTTCAAGCATGAATATCAGCATTTTAGTGCCTCTTTGATTAAGTTTTCTCCAGTGCCACGGAAGGCTGCTGCAAACCCCAGCAGAGGTAGGGTATAGAAATGCAGGGTAGTTAGTGCTTCCAGGGACAACAACGTACAAACAATGAGACATAGTGGTTAGTAGATAAATGCTCCAGCTTTCACCTACTTCAGTGGGGGTAATTCTCAAGTATTTCCTACATGGTTTCTCAAAGGATCACCTGTGGGTTTAAGGCCCAACTGCCCTAAGCAGTAATTAGATCAATAAATCTTTACTGATTGTTCTCCTTCCTCCCCTCCCTTTTTCTCCTCATTCCCTCTTTCTGCTTCTAGGATAACACCCCAAATAAAAAACTTGTATCCAGCACATTGTCAAGCTCTGCTTTCATGAAAACTAAAGTGAGAAATAACAGGTCACTTTAAACCATTTAAGATTGAGTTGATTTGAAATAAGGCTTCAATCTTTTCAGGGCTACTCTATTTCTAATTCACATGTATCCCTAGGCCTTTTGGAAGACATCATAAAAAGCCTGGATTCGTTTCCTTGTCTCCTAGTTATTTCTTAATGCTCAGTATTTCAGCCTCTGCTTTTGAACCATCAAATGTCTAAGTTCATCTCCAATGCCTATAAATAGCTGTACTTCTCTGTGTCTTTTTCCTCATCAGTAAAGTAGATTTGTTTGTTATCAAGTTTTTCAAATCTCATTGAAATAGTTGGTCTGAAATTATTCACACTTTAAAAAAGTTATTTACAGTTAATGTAGTTGAACATGTCATTCTATCTAACTTTCTGAATCAGAATTCAAAGCAATACCAAAATTTTCTTTGTACCATTTATGAAATTTGGATTACTTATTGTAATATATGATTTCTAGAAATAGGAATTAATTATATATAAAATCATAATATTTTGAAATTTAGCAGCATTTTGTAGATTACAGGCTATTTTATAGACTACAGGATTTGAAGCATGAAATGATTAAATGTTAAAGTCTGTGAACAATGGCTTCTGGATCAAAATTATTGGTGTTACACAAGAAACCTCATGGCACTTAAATTTATATTAGTTCAGACTTCATGCAGAAATTTACTCTTCTTTCCAAAAGAGGTTTAAATAATTCTTTAATCACTACAGTCTGCATAAGGCTGATACTGTAGAGAAAATAATTATTAGGCCAGAAGCAAAAAATAGATACTGATCTATGTGCAGCCATTTAGGATAACAGGTAAAGCAGGTCATTACTGTTTTTGCAAAGTCTACTGGAGGAATGTTATGCTTCTATAAAGTCTATGAACTTTAAGCATTTGCTGAAACAAAAACAGAGAAGGAGAACTTCCAGGGAAGATGGTGGAGTAGGGAGTTCCAGGACTCAGTTTTCCCACCAAAATGACTGTTGGGTAGGCAGGAACTATCTGCAGCAACTGTTATGAAACTCCAGAGCCAGAGGAACACTGTACAGCATCCAGAGAAGAGTGGGATAAAGAGGCTGATAAGTTATTGTAAAGAACTCTAAATTGCTCTCTCTGCATCATGGCTACTGGTGCCCATCCCTTGCTCTTGCAGCAGGCTGCCATGGAGTTCAGTCCCTGGTTTAGCTGCTGGTGACAGAGAGGGACAGAAAAAAATCCTCTTCCCCAAGAACAGGGGTGGGTAAGATGGATCACTGATCATGGCTTTCGATTAGCAAATTTGGATAGGTGGGTCTTGGCTCTGAGGACAACTATTGTTTCAATCCACCCTAGACAAAGGCAGCAGCAGCCATTTTTTCCACCATGCTCCAGACAAAGGTGGTGGTAGCCGTTGTTTCAAGCCTCACTGGACAGGGGAAGAGCCTATGAAGATTTAAAGATGCAGCACTTTCTCAGGGCTGTAGGGGACAGTTAGCTGGAGGGCTACATTTGCTGGGCAGTCCAGGAAAACTCAGCTTTGGGGAACCATTGGAGAAGCTTTTGGCCTTATTCCTGACCCTTCCATAGGGCACTTTGGCGCTCGTTGGCACCCCCTTTGTGGGTCCCTGGCCCTGGTTTGACTGGGAAAGACTGACTTGGGAGTGTGATTTGCTGGTTGACCCTTCTCCCAGAATGAGCTCCCCAAGCAAAGCAGTGTGAGACAATTTTCACACCCATTAGAATAACTGTTATTAAAAACATGGAAAATAACAAGTGTTGGAGAGGATGAGGAGAAATAGGAACACTTATTCATTGCTAATGGCAATGTAAAATGGTGTAGCTGCTATGGAAGACAGTTTGGCAGTTCCTCAGGAAACTAAGTATTGAACTACCATATGATCCAGCAATCACACTACTAGGTATATACCCAAAAGAATTGAAAGCAGGGATTCAAGCAGATATTTGCACAGCTATGTTCATAGTGGAATTATTCACAATTGCCAAAAGATGGAAGCAATCCAAATGCCCGTCAACTGATGAATGGATAAACAAAATGTAGTATATACATACAATGGAAATTATTCAGGGAAAAAAAAGAATGAAGTCCTGATAATATGATAACATGGATGAACCTTGAAGACATCATGTTGAGTGAAATAAATCAGACACATGAGTAAAAATATTGTATGATATCACTTATTTGAAACACTTAGAATAAGCAAATTCAAAAGAGTCAGAATCTAGAATACAGGTTACCATGGGATGGGGTGAGGATAGGGAATGGGAAGTTCAGGCTTAAAATGTACAGGGTTCTTATTTGGAATGATGGAAATGGTTTCGTAGTGGATGGTGGTGGTGGTAGCACAATGCTGTGAATGCAATAAACAGCACTGAAATATTTAAAAGAATATGTTAAAAGGGGAAATATTAGATTGCATATATGGTAACAGAATAAAAATAAATAAATCCATGGAACTACACTCCACAAACCATGAACCCTAATTTAAACCATGGATTTTAATTAATAGTACCATTATAAAAATGTGTGTTGAGTTTTTCCCAAAATATACTCACAAATGGGTTCAAGTGCTAAATAATGAACTTAGTAGACTTGGTCAAATTTTTATAGTTATTTGAGATATTTGTTTCAGCAACATTTAGCTAAATTTGTTGGAACTTTTGTATGAGTTGGAAAAACATTATGATTTTTTAAAATCATTAACAAAAAGGTTACTGCTATATTAAAATTTTATGTTAAACATGTTTTCAGGAGTGCGCTAGATTCATGTAATGAGAGACACATGTATTATGTATGTGTGTGTGTGTGTGTGCATGCATGCATGCTTGATTATGTGGGATGCTGTTAAGAAAGATTGAAGATGCAGGGGATCCAAGATGGTGGAGTAGGGAATGGCAGACTGCACTCTTCCTCTAGAAACTGTGTGAAGGCAGCTACAAGGATATAGAAAAAGTGGAACCAAGTGATAAAGAGGACTCCTAACACAAAACCAGACAAAAATAAAACCCTGGACTAGAAAGAGAAAATAACCAACTGAATTAGTCCATCAAGATAAACAGATGCCTAGACATCAGCAAAAATTACAAGCCATACTAAGAAACAAGAAGTCACGGCCAGTCTAATGAACAAACTACAAAGCAGGAGGAGATGCACAATGTGGAACAACTAATCAAGGATATCCCCAAAATATCCTTAATCAGCTCAATGAAATGAAGGAAGAGATAAAGGACATCAAAAAGATACTGGAGGAATATGCAAAAGAAATTGTAAGCATTTATACAAAGATAACAGATCTTACAATGATGAAAGTCAAAGGCAAGAAATTGAAAATACACTAGAATCACATAACAGCAGATTTGAACAAGCAGAAGAAAGAATTACTGATGTAGAAGGTAGAGTGGAAATAATGGCCAAAAAGTTCCCAACTTTTATGAAGGACATGGATATACACATCCAGGAAGTTCAACATACTCCAAACACAATAAATCCTAGCAGACCTACCCCAAGACACATACTTATCAGATTGTGAAAAGATCAAGACAAAGACAGAATCCTGAAAGTAGCAAGGGAAAAGAGATCCATCACATATAAGGGAAACTCAATAAGATTAAGTGCTGATTTCTTATCTGAAACCATGGAGGTGAGAAGGCAGTGGTATGACATAGATAAGGTGCTGAAAGAAAAACTGCCAGCCAAAAATTCTGTATCCAGCAAAATTGTCATTCAAAAATGAAGGAGAGTTCAAAATATTCACAAACAGAAATTGAGAGAATTTGACAACTAGAGTCTTGACCTTCAAGAAATACTAAAGGGAGTTCTACAGATTTTAAGGAAAAAACAAGAGAGAGAGGGATGGAGGAAAGTGTAGAAAGGAAGATTATTCGTATGAGTAGTTATAAGGATAAAAAAAGAAATAAAAAGAAAATATGGCATATATTAGCATAAAGAAAATATGGCTAGCAAAGTGGGTGTAGCTCACCCACATGCTTTACATGTATGAGGCCCTGTGTTCTATCCCCCATATCTCCTAAAAAATGGCTAAAGTGAGTACTGCATTCACAGCAATAACATTGAATGTTAATGGATTAAACTCTCTAATCAAAAGATACAAATTGGCAGAATGGATATGGAAATATGAACCATATTTACACTGTCTACAAGAAATCTACAAGAAACTCACTTTAGACCCAGGGACACAGATTGCAAGTGAAAGGTTGGAAGATGATTTAATATGCAAGCAATAACCAAAAAAGGGCGGTAGTAGCTATACTAATATCAGACAAAATAAACTTTAAATGCAGAACTGCTGTAAGAGACAAATAAGAACACTATGCATTAGTAAAAGGGGTTACTCAACCAAGAAGAAAGAACAATCATAAATATTAAAGCACCTAACCAAGGAGCCCCAAAATACTTGAATCAAATAGTGGCAAAACTAAGGGGAGAAATAGATGCCTCCACAATCATAGTGGGGGACTTCAATACACCATTATCACTGTTAGACAGAACATCTTGACAGAAGCTCAATTAAGAAACAGATGGGAAGTGACTGTGGCTCAAGCAATTGAGCTCCTGTTTACCATATGGAGGACCTGGGTTTGATCCCTGGAACCACCCCGAAAAAAAAAAAAGAAAAGAAAAACAGCGTCCCAGACCTGCGAAGCACAGAAAGGCACAGGCCCCACGCAGTGAAGCAATGCACCAAAAGATGATGATGCAACAAGAAAGAAAAAAAAAAAAAGAGAGAGAGAGAAACAGAGGCCTTGAATAATAAGTTAGAAGAACAAGTCTTAATGGACTTATACAGAATATTATACCCAAAAGCAGCAGGATATACATTTTTCTTACATGCTAATGGATCATTCTCTAGGATAGACCACATGCTAGGTCATAGAACAAGTCTCAAGGAGTTTAGAAAGATTGAAGTTTTACAAAGTACTTTCTCTGACCACAACAGAATGAAGCTAGAAATCAATAAAGAATGGAGAACTAGAATAGGCACAGATATATGAAAATTAAACAACACACTCTTAAACAATCAGTGGGTCAAGGAGGAAATTGTCAGAGAAATCAGTAACTACCTTGAAGAGATTAAAAAAAAATGAGAACACAACATATCTAAATTTATGAGATTAAACTAAATCAGTGCTGAGAGGGAAATTTCCAGTCCTAAATGCCTAAAATAATAAAGAAGAAAGAGCTAAAATCAAACACCTAGCTGTACACCTGGAGGAACTAGAAAAAGAACAACAAACTAATCCCAAAGCAAGCAAAAGGAATAAAATAAAAATTAGAGGAGAATTAAATGAAATTGAAAATAAAAAAACACTAGAAAGAATTAACAAAGCCAAAATCTGGTTCTTTGAGATTAATAAAATTTACCAATCCTTAACTAGACTAACAAAGAAAGAAAGAAAAAAAGATGCAAATAAATTAAATCAGAAATGAGAGAGAATATCACCACTGATTTCACAGATATTAAGAGTATCATAAGAGGATACTTTGAAAAATTGTTTGCCAACAAGATGGACAATTTAGATGAAATGGACAAATTTCTAGAAACACACAAACAACTTCCATTGATTAAAGAAGAAATAGAGCTCAATAGACCAATCACAAGTAGTAAGATTGAACTTTTCATCAAAAACCTACCAACCAAGAAAAGCCCAGGATCAGATGGCTTCACAGGTGAAATCTACCAATCATTCTGGAAAGAGCTAATACTAATTCTGCTCAAACTCTTCCAAAAATTGAAGAGGAGGGAACATTAACTAACTCATTCTATGTTGCCAACATCACCTTAATACCAAAGACACATATTGATGCTGCAAGTAAACTACAGACCAATCTCCCTAATCAACTTAGATGCAAAAATCTTCAATATAAATACTCGATAATCATATACTACAAAACATCAATTGAATTATATACCATAATCAAGTGGGTTTTATCCCAGGTCTGCAAGGATGGTTCAACATAAGAAAATCAATCAATGTAACACACCACATTAACAAATTTAAGGGAAAAAAAACCACATGATCATCCCTATTGATGCAGAAAATGCACTAGACAAAATACAGCATCCTTTATTTTTTTAATAAAAACACTTCAAAAGATAGGATTTGAAAGAAACTTCCTCAACGTGATAGAGGGCATATATGAAACACCCACAGCTAACATCATACTCAATGGTGAAAGGCTACAGGGTTTCCTTCTAAGATCTGGAACAAGACAAGGATGACCACTGTCACTCCTCTTATTTAACAGAAGTACTTGCTTGAGCACTTAGGCAACAAACAGAACTGAAAGGTGTCTAAATTGGAAAGGAAGAAGTAAAACTTTCACTATTTGCAGATGACCTGATCCTGTATGTAGAAAGTCCTGAAAAATCTACAACAAAGCTTCTAGAGCTGATAAACAAGTTCAGTAAAAGGCAGGATATAAGATCAACATGCAAAAAACAGTAGCATTTCTGTACACTAATAATGAGCAATCTGAGAAGGAAATCAAGAAAAAAAATTCCATTTACAATAGCAACTTAAAGAATCAAATATTTAAGAATAAATTTAATTAAGGATGTAAAGGACTTGTATGCAGAAAACTAAACAACATTGGTAAAGGAAATCAAAGAAGCCTAAATAAATGGAAGAATATTCCAAGTTCATGGACTGGAAGAATAAGTATCATTAAGCTATCTATCCTACCCAAATTGAATTACAGATTCAGTGCAATCCCAATAGATGTTCCTACAGCCTTTTCTACTGAAATGGAAAAGCCATTATCAAATTTATTTGGAAGTGTAAGGGGCCCAAAATAGCCAAAAACATCTTGAAAAGGAAGGAGAAAATTAGAGGAATCACATTACCTGACTTTAAAGCATAATACAAAGCTACAGTGGTCAAAACTGAATGGTATTGCCACAAGGATAGACAGACTGACCAATGGAACAGAATTGAGAGTTCTGATATAGAGTCATGCATAATTGGCCAACTGATATTCAACAAGGCCACCAAGTCCACTCAACTGGAACAAAATAGTCTATCCAATAAATGGAACTTGGAGAACTGGATATCCATATCCAAAAGAATGAAAGAAGATCACTTTATCACCACTATACAAAAATTAACTCAAGATGGATCAAAGACCGAAATACAAGAGCCAAGACCATAAAGCTCCTAGAAGGTAACGTAGGGAAGCATCAACAAGACCTGATAACTGGAAATGGTTTCATAAACTTTATACCCAAAGCATAAGAAATGAAAGAAAAAAATAGATAAATGGGACCTCCTCAAAATTAAAAAAATTTGTGCTTCAAAGGAGTTTGTCAAGAAAGTGAAAAAGCAGCCCACTCAATGGGAGAAAATATTTGGGAACCACCTATCTGATAAGGGCCTAATATTCAGCATACATAAAGAAATCCTACATCTCAAAAATTAAAAGGCAAACAACCATTTTAAAAAAGGGCAAGAGATTTGAATAGACACTTTTCCAAAGAGGAAATACAAATGGCTGAAAAGCATATGAAAAGATGCTCAACATCACTAGCTATTAGGGAAATGCAAATCAAAACTACAATGAGATATCATCTTAAACCTATTAGACGAGATGCTATTAAAATAAGAAATTGTCACTGTACCTAAAAGATAACATCTTACAGTGATGAAAGACACAATGCAAAAAATATATTTATTTTTAACTTTCTTTCCTTCCTTCCTTCCTTCCTTCCTTCCTTCTTTCCTTCCTTCCTTCCTTCTTTCCTTCTTTCTTTCTCTCTTCCTTTCTCTCTTTCTTTCTCTCTATCTTTCAGTTTTGTTTTGGGGGAGGTTTTGGATTGCAGGAGAGTTGCAACTGTGGCAGGGGAAAATCACTGGTGTGGGTGTCAGTGGTGGTGGGATATGTGAGGAGGGGTGCACCTGGAGCATGCCTCTATGGAATAGGAATGTGTTCAAGTAGTCATAGGGTATTGTCTCAGTGAGTGGAGACCCACACAATAACCAAAAGAATATTGAATTTCCATCCTGGGGAGTCCTGCTACATTCTCTAACAGAGTGGTATGAATCCCTAGACTACAGGGGCAGTACCTAGTGAAGGAGGACAGACCAATACACCAGGCCCTTGATAATGATGCTTGTACTTATGAATGTTGTTCTTGTGAAATTGAAACTTAGCCTCGTAATATATATTTCCTAAGAGTTACTTCCTGAAAGCCTCCTTGTTGCTCAAATGTGGACTCTTTTTAAATCAAACTCAGCATATAAACCCATTATCTCTCCCCCAAACTTGGCATGGAACATGACTCCTGGGGATGACCCTCTCTGGCACTGAAGCATTAATATCAAGTGCCAACCAGCGATGCATTTGGGAAAAGACCTTGACCAAAAGGGGGAAATTTTAAATACAAAAGAGTTTTTACTGCTAAGAGATTTCAAAGTGAATTGGGAGTTCATTCCAGAGGTTATGCTTATGCATGTCTCAGGCATATCTCACTAACTACCACAGTAAATAAAGAGGTGCTCCCAAGGTACCTACAGACATCCGGACACTATAGACAAGGCACACCACCCCATGGAATCAGCACCCTGTTGGTGGATCTTGCCTTGGTATATATGATATACTTGGTATAACGTATTTCCCCACTTTAACAGAGTTAGGCTCATTTATAATTTTCCTCCACAAGATTCTTCTACCCCTTTTATTTGAACCTATAATTAGCACTATACCCATTAAATATATGTTGCAGACTTAAATCTTTGGTCTGTTCATATGCTGGTTAAGCCCTGAATCTCAGCAGATTTGCAGCCAACACCTACTCTCCAGTTCATCTGACTTGCCCAGGACAACTAATAAAATGCTGAGAATGGACAACACCCATTTCAGAAAGCAAAGAGTATCCACAACTGCAAGCAAAGCAGTTTCTTCCATCTACCCCATAAGGTCTAAGCCCCCTCTCAGTCAGAAGCAGAGTGGGCATCACCATCCCTAAATCCTCAAGATTGAGGAATGAACAAACATAAGGGGGGAATGCAACCATGGATGAACCAAAGTAGACTTATTATTATTCTAGTAATGGAAGAACTTGTAACATTTACATAAAGATAGTGGTTACCATAGCTTCTGGGCAGGGGAAGGAAGAATAAGTGGAACTCAGGGCATTGGAATTGTTCTGCATGATTTTGCAATGATGGATACAGGCCATTACACGTTTTGTCAAAACCTATAAAATTATATGGTGCAAAGTGTAAACCATAATGTAAACTATTGACCATGGTTAGTAGGAGCGCTTCAATATTTGTTTATCAATTGTAACAAATGTACCATACTCATGTAAGATGTTATTAGTAGGGGAAAATGTGAGAAGGGGAGAGGGTGGGGTATATGAGAATCTCCTATATTTTCAATGTAACTTTTCTGTAACCTAAAACTTCTTTAAAAATAAAGTTAAAATGCAAAAGATTGGAAATCACTAATTTTCTCTTTTACTTGAGTAACTCAGAAGAGATATTAAACTGTAAACAACGAAGTTTCTTAAAAAAGCGTGGAGGAATTAATCCAAATTGAATTCCATGATCTTATAATTGTATTTTATCCAAAAGCTATATATGCTTTTCATTGGAAATAGGAAAAAGCTAAGGAAGAATATAATGAGCATTTACAGATATTTTTCAAACGTTGTATTTAGTCTTCACAGCTACTCTGCTCTCTCTTGGGGCATTGAAGGCAGTGGAATATTAAGCAGGAACCAGGGGGTTTCTTTAGCCAGGAACTTGCATTGATGAAGGGTCTCAAAGCTTGAATTTTTAAATATCTCCACATGAAATTATAAATACAATCGCATTTTGTAGAAAATAATTTAAATAATTTTAATAATAATTTTGTATAAATAATTTCTATAATTTAGATGCAGTACAATTGTAATTATGTTTTGGATTTTTAAAAATTTTATAGTATCTTAGGACCCTCAAAAAATGGAAGTTTCTCTGACCTATCTCATTGTCTGAGTTGCTGTTATCATCCTAAGTTATATGGCAGAAAAATAAGGGTTACTCACCCACAAAAATAACACAGTTCATAAACAAGGGGTTAGCATTTCTCCCCATAAATCATTTTAAAACAATTTTAGCTATGCTTCAACTTTTGGTAATCTTATACATTTTGCCCATTTGGAAAACATATCTTTTTATTATAGCTATACTGTTATAACTATAGTGTCACTTCAACTGATCTATGATAAAATGTAATACTATTTTCCTAAAGCAAAAAAATAATCAGTACATATGATATCCTTTTACCTACCCTTAAGGATAAAAAGAAACATCTTGAAAATCCATTTTCAGGGTCAATAATTAGCATATTAACTTCCTGTCCTTATACCAAAATGCAAAAATAACAAAGATTTTATCAGAGGCAAGGAAAAGTGGTACATAAAACTTTTCCTAAATATGTCTTTCATGTAAGTTTAAAATCATCTTTCCAGTGAAGCTTTCATTAATCCAAATATATCTTTAGTCTTCCTCACACTCACTTAGGCTTCTGATGACTAAGCTATTGTAATAGAAAAAGCTTTTGACCATTTGTCTGAAGTTCTTAACCTTAGCCAGGGGCCTATGAAGCCCATACATTCTGTAACCTTGTATAGAACTGAACAATTTTACAATACTCATAACAAAATTGCACTATCCTTGCATCAATAGTCACTATATACTTTCTGTATTTTTTTTTTACTTTTGTATTGAAGTTTATCATTCATACATAATAACCAATGAGTGTACATTAAAAGTTGTGAACTTATAAAACAAATATGCATGTCATCATACAGGGCTCCCATACATCACCCCACTACCAATACTTTTCATTGTTGTGAAACAATTGTTATAAACTACAAAAGAGCATGGTCAAAATATTACTACTAACTGTAGCCAATATCTTAAATTTTGTGTATTTTTCCCCCATCTGACCGAGTTATTGACACCCTGCATTAGTATTACATTCTCATTATAGCTCATTAGTGGATTTAATTTACAAAAGCAGTAAGGTTTTAAACACTCTTCTATCCTCCATATTCTTTCAGTCATAGCCCTTTTAGTGACCAAATTAAGGCAGACTACTCGGCTACCATCAGCAGCACAAGATCTTTGCTCCCCTACTAGCTAATGCTTACAAATCTTCCATCAGCCTGATACAAAGTATTTTAGGTGTCTAATTGTAGAGGAGTGAACTGGTGCTTAGCAGGACTAGATTCTTTAAAAATTTCTTTATAAAGTACATAGAATCCATTCAGGATATAAAATCTCCACTCCCTATCATAGTTAAATAATTTGGAATTTATGCAGTAGTTTCTTGAATCTTGTTTATGCTTCAGAGAATTCATGCTCACACACAGAGGAAGTTTCCCAGTATCTTTTAAGGTTTAAATTGGTTTTAGCAGAATCTCAGCAACAGGTAGCAAGAACTGAAAACTAAGGTCCAAAGATCAGTTTTTTTTCATCTGGCCTGAAAAGAAAAAAAAAAAAGCTCCATGAATAAAAATTTCAAGCAGATTTAAATGTTCACATTTCCCCAAGTTCATTTTATTTAGACCACTATGATTTTATTTGACCATTTACTTAAGTGGATTTCTGCTTATAGCCTATTAATCTAATAATCAACTTGAAGTGGGCTGAAGGTATTGTTTGCTTTGTTGGCAGTCATTTCATTCCTAATAAATCCCTAATAAATCATTTTCTGTGATTGAAAACATTACCTAAACTTACCCTAGGCCCAAGCTTGTATAGTGGGGAATATATATTTTTTCAATTTAAAAGATTTAGAATTAAGAGCTGATCTCTACTAATAAAAAATCACCAAAAGTTTTCAAATCATTACTTCTTTTAAGTCAACATTTTTAAAAAAGCATTTTAATTATTTTAATTTTTTTCCCAAAAGAACATTTATAAATGATTCTCTAATTTGAGTTAAATGAATCACTACTCAGGTTTTCAAAACAGGACTTTGCTCAAAGATGTAAGCTTTAGCTGTTATCATTCTGTAGCGTTCTTAGCTATGGTGCATATGAGATTAATAGCATTTACTGTGTTGTGTCCCATTCCTATCTCAAAAATAGTCTGATATCTAAATTATATTATAAGCCAGGTTAAAAATAGATATCAGTTTCTCTTTATTTGCAAAAAAACCCAAAAACCCTACTTGCAACTCACCACTCAAACCACTCAGAAAGATATGTTTCTCTTCATTTAAAGAGAGATAACTCTTTAATTTGTAATATCCTACTACTCCATATGATGCATGGGCAGGAGATATGCTGTGTTGTCTGTTGGCTGAGTAAAGCTATGCAAAACCAGACAAAAGGAAAAGAGCTATACTCGGGATCACCTCTTATTTGACTCTTTCCTTTAATATCACAGCAAAGAAACACGTGTCTTCACAGACTAGTTACTGGTATAGACTGTCATCTTCTATCCCACCACAGGTACATTATGAAAACAATCCAGATTATTATTTGATTCTTTACACTTTTCACCGTGGACAATATTTTCTTTTGCCTCATAAACATAATAAAAAGAGAAAATTCTTTACTGAAGGATATACTAAGTCAACAAAATGTAGGTCAAATAGAATATTTCATAATACATTGAAATTATCCACATCTGAGGCCATAAAATTCTGCTTTTAGCCTCAGCAACCAGCTCAGTGCAGCACATAATTTGTATTCAGCCCTTAATTGACATTCAAAGAATGTTAGAGAAATTGAAAATGGCCCAGTACAACTCATCACATTTTTTTTAGCATGCTCATGATATAAGAAAAAGGATAGAACTTAGAGTCAAAATATCCAATGTGATCACCAGCTCTGCTATCTAACCAATTTGGTTAAAATTCCTCAGAGAAGTCACTTAACCTCACAGTTTCTTATAGAAAATTTATATAAAATTTTCTCTTAAATAAAATGAGTATAAAATTACTTTTCTCACAGAATTTTGGGAGGGTAAAAGAAGATAAAGAATATGAAAATGTTTTGTAAAATAAGAAATCCAAATACTCCTGAAAGTAGGCAGAATAGAAATAAAACATGAAAAAGTTTCAACCCCAAATATAATGTAAGCATTCTAGTTAATACTACTGTACACTGTCGTTTTCCCTCTTACTGTACCCTGGAATAAGCATGACTTCAAATAACAGTAACTTCGATTAAATAACCGAGTAATATTAGCACCACAAGAATACACAACAATTAAAAAACAGAAATATCTGCAGATAAATCATTTGTCCTCTAACTGCAATTAGCCCACTCATTTCGCCTTTCCTTGATTTGCAATTTATCTGTGTAATTTACTTTCATTTTTCTGACATTATTGTATAACAGGACAAAAGATTTCCATTCATTAGAGAATATGCACTGGGTTATAATGAAATCAAGTTTTAATTATGTTCAATTTTAGTAATTTTGATCTTGTACATTTCACCTATAAGGATAACATAAAAATGTGGGAAAAAAGAATATTTTAGTGCAACAATTTGGAAAGATTCCAGGTTTAGTAGCAATGATGAAATGAATAATAAATAAAATAAAGGGATTACTGGGTAGTACTAATGTCTTTAAGCAGCAGAAATACATTATAACAATGAATACCTTTTTAAAAGAATATTACATCACTTTCTACATTGTCAGATAAGTGTTAAATTAAGCATTTAATCGATTCTGAACTAGCCAAATCCACTGTAGAGAGTGGAGGACCACCATTCTCCTGATATTGTTTGGCTAAGTAAGTATTGTTTGTAAATAAATCCAGAAATTAAGCAAGCTGTGGCGCATCAAAAATCTCACACAGCCTTTACATGTTGCTCGTATCTGAAGACTACAATAATGTTTGAAGTGTGGTTTAAAAATTATTTTTAATTATTGTTTATAAGATATTTCATTTCCACTGCATAGCTTATCAGGAAATAATAATTATAATTATAATCACCTTTGTGTTTAATATGCTTTAATATTTTCTTCAAAAAATTACAGCTTCATGTTACATGTGGCTAACCCACTATTTTAGTCTGCTGTGCTCCTGATCCTCTGTATCCATCTACTAACAGCCATGGCCAGCTCCACCTCCAGTATCTCTCCATCTGCACCCTTTTCTCCTTGTCCCCATTCCCACTGCCATTGTTTTGGTTCCAACCACCATTATTGGGAGTGATTCCTAACTGGGCTATCTGCTCCTTTCACTTTCCTCAACCCAAGATACCCTCCAAAATGCAGCTAGAGTAAAATAATCTTCCTACTATCCACAGTGAGTGGTATCTCACACCACTTTAAATTTTCTAGCAGTTCCCCACTGACTTCAAAACTTTTCAAAACACTTTACAACCATCCACTATACATAACTCAACATTTTTCCTTTCCATTCCTTCTCATGCACTCCAGAGTCCCACCCTGTACCAACACATATATATTCTACCTCAGTAGTTCTTCATGATCTGCTGAACTCTTGAGCTTCTACACATAACATTTTCCATTATCTAAAATGCTCTTCTCATATTTCATCTAGCTAATTCCTCCTTATCCATCAGGTCTCAGTTTAGGTGTCACATTCCCCAGAAATGTTGAAAAGTAGGACTGGTTTCCTACCAGCATGGTCTCATCTAACTTTAGTCTTATTTACCACAATACCCCCAACCAGGCAGAGAGACAATAAAAGTAAGCATTTAACAGAGATGCTGAATAAATAAACAATGAAGAAATGAATAATTTGGCCAATATCAAGCATCATGTACAGCCAGTACAATTCTCCTTACATTTTTAACTAGATCGTTTATGAACTGCTTCCTAAACGCACTACATCACAGGAACATTTAGCAATGAAATAAAAAAATACGTACGGCAAAACTGTCAAGGTAAAAAGTGGGTTTTTCTTTTGTGGGATAAATAGGCCACAAAATTTGTTAAATATTTAAACAACTGTTTAGGATGCTGAGCTCATGCAGCTAACGTGTTGACAGACTTTTAGTGTCATATGGACATTGAGGAAATAAAAGATTATACACAGCTCAAAAAGACACTAAAAAATGGCATATAAGTTAGTGTTACGTTGTGTGGAGAGGAAAATGTTGGGAAAAGATTGAACCTTGAAGTTAAACAAATATAGGTTGAAATCCTAATCCTATCAGTTATTAATTGCAAGATTTTTAGGAAATTCTTTTAGCCTTTGTTCTCTTATTAATAAAATGGAGATGATAGTAATACATCCTCCTATGAAAAATCTGAGGAATAAATTTTTTAAGCACATAATACAATATCTGGGCAAAGTGGAAATTCATTCAATGGTAGTTAATATTGCAGGACAGTGGAATGGATATCACCATGTATGATGAGAGAAGACCTCATGTAAAAGGTGATATTTGATCTGAGCTTTGAAAGTGGTAAA
This sequence comes from Cabassous unicinctus, assembly GCA_029593785.1. NCBI lineage: Eukaryota > Metazoa > Chordata > Mammalia > Cingulata > Chlamyphoridae > Cabassous > Cabassous unicinctus. The sequence continues at coordinate 1,738 of JAQZBX010029522.1, read as the reverse complement.
TGTTGGGATAGTGATAGAGACAGAATGGGAAGGCTGCATTTATACTTTGTTCACACCTTTATTAGGAGCATAATAATAATAATAATTAGTTAATTATAACTAGTTACACATTAACTGTGCCTAGTTATTTGTGAATAATAAAACATTGGAAACTTCTAGAAAGAAGGGACCATATCTCAACCAACTCTGTATCTATTTTATAACTGGCATATAATGGGTCCACAATATTTTGATGCTGTTTCTGAGTCAAACAGCTATGTACACCTGGGTTCACAACTACAAGACCAGGAGTTGGGACCTGACATGCCTTTTGTGGGGATACAGAATTCAATCCCCAACAGTCCACCATCTGGACCCCCAAACACATGGCTTCTCTTCTGTGTCCAGTTTCCTTTGTTTATAAGGACTTCAGCCATATTGGATTAAGGCCCACACTCATTTAGTTTGGGCATACCATAACTAATAACATCTTCAAAGATCCTACTTACAAATGGATTCACACTCACAGAAAAAGGGGTTGGGACCTGAGAATGCCTTTTGTGGGCGTCATGATTCAATCCTCAACATTATTTTAGGTGCATAGTTTGTAGTTTCCATCCAAAAAGTTACTCCAGGACAAAACTACTTAAGATGTTCAATTTTACCTTAAAGATGAATTAAGTAACATTTATTGCACAGTAGCAGGGTTCAAGGTCTTTACTATGCATCTTAGGGAATCATAATACATTCAACTTCAATAGACAAAGAGCTTCATTACAGTTATTAAATTACTAAATTGATAACATTTAAAGGTTCATGTTATTCAATTTTCTTAAATGAATTAAAATACATAGGAGATATTTTGTTTTCACTGACTTTACAAAACTCCCTGATTAGCATGCCATATACCACAGCTCTTCAAGCTTGGTGAAGGCTGCCTGCAGTTAATGTCCTTTTGACAACTGTTGCCAAAGAACTGAAGCACATTGTGCATGGGTGCATAATCATATAATTTCATTCCTATTGAGGAGCTAAAAAAAGTTTAAAATAATAATAAATGATAAAATGATAATTCAAATGCAGATCAGTGGTATGGTATTCCTTGACATTCTATTTCTGAAGCTTAGTTTTCAATTCCTTCTTATACATTTTATCATCATGGAACAAAAAAACTCTACTGCAACCTGCCTAAAGGGAGAGATGCTTTGATTGGTGCACGTTGTATTTGTGGAGTTAATAAATAAAAATAGAGGATAAGAAAATTAAATTGCTTGAGCCATTTTATTTTTAATGTAATTTTCATATCCCTTTAGATTATATATCCACTAATTAAGGTTATCATAGACAGTCATTGACATGAATCAGCCAATGAAGCAGCATATTTACAAGCTGTGAAAGATTCTGTTAATTCTCTTCCTTCTATCCATTCTCCCTGATTATATTCAGGGTAGTACTGTGACATCCTGGTGATGGATCATGATAAGTCTAATTCTATCATGACTATACTTTCGTCTGATTTTTCACCCATCCTTGAAACTGGAGTGATTATATGACCTGGCTTTAGCCAGAGACTTAAGGGGAAGTCTGTGGAGGGAGTTTCTGGGAAGCTTTTCCTTTGCTGGTGAAAAGGGACATATGTATCTGGAATAGCCCTTTTCCTTTCAATCATTATCCTGCATCATTTTTGTGTTCAAGAGGGAATAAGCATGAGATTTCTCAAAAAATTACTAAGACATTGGTCTTTATTTCACTGAATCCC
>JAQZBX010029521.1:0-27265 GCA_029593785.1 Cabassous unicinctus | reverse complement strand
TCCTGAGGGGACTTGGAAGGTGATGTCCACTCCACCTCCAAGTGAGAGAGGGCTTATATTCCATGGATATAGTGGATAGGATTATCCTGCCTTCAGCTGCAGGTCCTCTCCATTCCCTGGGATGTCTGTTGCCCATCGTCGTCTCCTCGCCAGGTTACTTGGATGAGTCCATTGAGCTGTAGGGTAGGATTTGCAGCTTATCACAGGATGATTTAGATGATTAATGTTTGATGTATGCACTGAAACTGGCCCTTCCTTATATTTAGAAAGAAAAATCACAGAGCAATATGGGGCATTGGGTAGTCTTTGGTTTCTACCATTTCATTTAGCCTGAAGAAAGGGATGCTGTTAATTTTTAAATTAAATTGTAGTTTGTGCATTTTCCAGGTCTATTGCTTTCCTTCTGCCATTTGCCATTTAGTTCTATAATTGGTCAACCTTTCCCTAGCATCCCTGTGAAAAGAGAGATCAAAATAAAGGATAGAATAATCAAAATCAGAATTAAGAGTTGTCTTACCAGATTTGGAAGAAAGTTTTTTGTTTTTGTTTTTTTAATTGAGGTGAAAATTCACATAATAGAAAATTAACCCTTTTAACCTGAACAATTCGGTGGCATTTAGTAGTTTCGTGTTGGGTAACCAACACCTCTGTTTAGTTCCAACCTGTTTTTATCACCCCAAAAGGAAATCTGGTACCCACTAAGCAGTCATTCCTTGTTCCTGTCATCTCCTAGCCCCTGACAATTACCAATTTACATTCTATCTCTATGGATTTACCATTTCTGGATATTTCATATAAAAGGAAGCATAAAATATGTGGTGTTTTTTTTTTTTTTTTTAGTCTGGCTTCTTTCACCTAGCATACTGTTTTTGAGGTTCATCACGTTGTAGAATGTATCAATTCTTCTTTCCTTTTCATGACTGAATAATATTCCCTTGTTTGTATATACCACAATTTGTTTATCTGTTCATCTGTTGATGGGCATTTTGATGGTTTCTGTCTTTTAGCTATTGTGAATAGTGCTGCTATGAACATACATGTACATGTATTTGTTTGAGTATCTGTTTTCAATTTTTAAGTTGAATTGCTAGGTCATATGGTAATTCTATGTTTAAATTTTTGAAGAACCGCCAAACTTTTCCACAGTGCCTGAACCACTTTACATTTCCACCAGCAACGTATGAGGTTTCTAATTTCTCCACATCCTTGCCAATACTTTTTTTTTTAATTATAGCCATCCTGGTGGGTGTAAAATGATGTTAGAAGAAAGTTGGGCTGGTTTTTTTCAGTAGTTTAAATGAGTCTTTCATAGTGACTGTGAAGTTTACCTACTTTTGCTGCTATAGTTGATAGCCCTATGGTTACCCCTTTAGAAGAGAATCTGTTTCTCATGTGTTCTACCATTAAAATAACTATCAAGATTATGGTTTCAGCCAAGTTTAGAAGGCTTAATTCTCTGAAACTCTTATGATAGGTAGTTGCTTTTATGTTGCTCTCATTGTCATAAAAATGTTAAAAAAAAAGGCACTTTAGAGGGTCTTGGAAACCAGTCAGAAAGGAGTAACTAAGTAACTAACTAGGGCTGTGCATTGGAATCATCCGAGGAGCTTTCTGAAGCCCTTTGTGCCTCAGCCCCATCCTTGGGAATCCTGATGTAGTGAGCCAATTCCATATGTCTGCATGGCTAAGAATCACCGACTTTGTCCAGTCTTCTGCTTTTACGATTAAGAGGCTGGCACTCTTTGGAAGGCTCTACTCTATTATCAGTTATGTTAGAGAAAATATCTGTTTTTTCCTCCCCTTCTGTCTGAACTCTGGAAATCAGACTAGGCTGGTAGAGGAAATTTCCTTCAATTTTGGCCAAGTCTTTCTTCTAACTTGGCCTCAAGGTCAGACACACAATGCAGAAGCAGGTGTTTAGCTCAGTTCTGTTAATCAGTACTTCATTAACTGCAGGACACAATTCTGCTAAGCTTTCTGTCACTATATAACTTAAACTGCCCTTTCCCCAGTTTCAAGTTACATGTTCCTCATTTCCTTCTGAGCCCTCATCAGCAGTGACTTTAACATTCATATTTCTACCAACAGTCTGTTCATGATGATTTAGGTATTTTCTACCAAGCTCCCGACTTCCATCTTAGTTCTCTCTAGCATCCACAATTCTACTAATAGTCTGTTCAAGGCAATCTAGGCTTTTCTATCATCTTCCTCAAAATTCTTCCAAGCTCTGCCTATTATCCAATTCCAAAGCCATTTCCCCATTTTTAGTTACTTTGTTACATTAACATCCCACCTGTGGTATCAAAATCTGTATGAGTTTTCAATGTCTGCTATAACAAACACTGGCTTAGAACAACGCAAATTTATCATCTTTATATTTCTGTAATTCAGAAATTGAAAATGGTTCCCACTGGGTTTGAATTAAGGTGTCGGTGGAGTTGTTTTCCCTTTTGGAGGCTCTGGGTGAGAATCTGTTTCCTCGCCCTTTCCAGCCTTTAAAGGCCTCCAATATGCCTTGGCTCATGTCCCCATTCCTCCATCTTCAAAGCTTTATCCATGAGAGCACAGGAGGAAGGAGAACTTATAGGTAAGGCATTTGAGACTCTAATCATTTTATAAAATGTCAAGGCAGCACATGGTATTGAGCCTTAATTTTAGGTTTTTATGCCCAGTGGGGCTCCTGCTTGATCCCCCTTCTTGTTGCAGGTCACCTTACTGGTGGTAGGAATTCCCCTTCGATCCAGGGGAGGAATGAGCCCGCCTGGGCTGCCTTCTCTTATTAGGTTGGGGGTCAGGACACTGGGCCTGGGTCACCTTCTGTATTGTTGGCAGTCCTGGGGTCCCTACCCAGTCTGCCTTCCTCTTTCTACTTTTCAGATTCCCCTTTGGTTGCCTATTGCATTACTTCCAGAGTTTATAGATGTACTTAGCAGGCAGGATCAGAGAGAGACTAGTCTCTGTTCCCCTGGCTGGAGCAGATGCCCCCTCCTGTTTTGATTGCACACTTTTAGAGATATCCTCCCTCTAAGAATTCAATATATTGTTCAATTTTATTTCCCATTCTTTTTCATATATACATATACAATCTCCTCATGTAGCATGAGATGGAGACACTGTTATTCTCTTTGGGGAAATTACGGTTACTTATAGAATCATCAAAAATGTGAAACTTAGAAAAAGGGGAGATTTGCTTACGTATAGTGTACATGTTGTTTCTTCCCCTTCCCTTCAATTAAGACCTCTGCTTAGCTTTTCTCTAACATATTTTAGTTCCTTATCTGTCCCTGTGTAGGACAGGGAAGTATTAAGCTGACCCTTGTCCTACCCCTCGGCCAGAGTTAAATACCTACTAAGGACCTCCAGCAGCACGGAGGCACTTAACACCAGAGTGACCAGGGACAATATATCTTCGAAGAAAACAGTCCTATTAGTAAGTAGTAGACTTTTCAGTGCAAATAAGTAAAAAGTAGCCAAGCAGCATGTACCTTGTGGAAAGTGTTGGTTTGAAGTTATTGTATATTCCCCAAAATGAATTTGACCAGGAATTCAGCTCCCCTGTCTTCTTTTAAAAGTGATAGTTTTAAAAGTGATTAGTGTTGATTTAAAATAGTTTATTAAGTCCCATTTACGTCAGTCAAACAGTAAATTAAAAAATAATTTTTAGATGTTGGAAATAATTGGATAAAGAAGTCAACATAGTGAATTTTAAATGAGTATGGGTTTGCATTCTTGTTAAAAAATCAAAGTCTAGGAAACAGTGACATCCCCACCCCAGTTTTCTGCCTAATTACCAAATATATACACTTTCCTGGAATTGCTGCTAAGGAAATAGTCTTTAGTAGAGTATCATCTCTATTAGAATGTTTAGATGAAATTCATCCTAAGGTGAATTTCATGGTATTTCTTCAATCTCTTTTCTATAGGACCTACTTTTAAGTTCCTATGGACCCATGAAAAGGAGAGAATTGTGGAGAATAGCAAAGAGAAAAGCCTGCCTGTCCCATTGTTTTTGCTTTCTTTAATTTTTGTTATTATTTTTTTTAACAAAGTGACTTACACCTAATTGGTTAGCTTTCTGTCTCACATGGGAAACCCTTAGGCCAAGTTTGGTAGTGGCAGTTGGCATTCTTAATATTTCTAAAACTAAGAAATCGTTTGTAATACAGGCCCACTTTTCATGGCAGCTCCTCTTGGTGCTCTCTCCTAATGTAAAGATGCTACAGTACTAAAGGATTGCCCTTTACGTGGTATTTTGCGACCCTTAGTCTGCAATCACCCTGATTAGGCTCTCTACCCATTTTGGTTTCCCTGAATTTGAAGCAAAAATTAAACAATAGCATAAGAATATTGATCCCAGAGCAAGAATCTTCAACATCAGGTTAATTTTATGGACTTACTGAAGAGGCAATGCAATTCATTGATCAGTCGTCCAAAGAGCCATATTGAATTTTGCTTAGTGTTGCTTAGAATGGGTGTGGGATTTCCAGTCTTTGTACCACAAAGCATGACAACCTTTATAAGTGAGCTATCTTATCACTAGGTGGTGAACCATTCCAAGTGATCGTAGTGTTATTTGGTACTAAGAATAATGAGTAGGAATGTCAGTTTGAGAAATTTATACTAGTGAAGTAGATCTTAATTTGTATGTCCATGTAAAAAAACGCTGTCTTTTTAAATGTACTGATACAAGGCACTAAAAGTTTGCCTTTCAGTATTTTAGTTGCTTCATTTATTTGTTTTTAGGAAAGTGTGTAATTTTTAGTGTTTAAATTGATGGTTTATAATTAACGAAAGTGTTAACTTTCATAAATAACCAGTATAGTAAAGTGGTGGGTTTGTGTTTTTATTTATTCTTTCTGCAGTATGGCATGCAGCTGTACCAGAATTACTTGCACCCATATCAAGGTAGAAGTGGTTGCAGTTCTCAGAGTGTATCACCCATGGTAAGGACCACATTTTTGAGTTTTATTTTCTTTTTATTTACATTATTTCCTTTGGTCAACTAAAGTAACTCTTTAGCACCATGCCACCATAATGTTATATTTAATTTTACATTCTTTGATTTTTTATGTTTACATCCTATGTGAAAAAAAATCACAAAAGTATAGTACATTTGAAGTATTCAATTAAAATAGATAATATTGCATGTTAAAGAAATATTTTAAATATTTGAAAGAAAGTGTTATGTGAGTCATCCTATGTCATTATGACATTTGAGGATTAGATCTAGGTAAGGTTTCTTATAGGACATTTTCCTTGGCATTGTAAATGATGTGTGCTTAATTATTGGTTTTGATGTGGACTTATTTATTTTCTTTTTTTTCTGGGATTGTCATAGTCTCGTATAAAGATACTAGTGTCTGGAATTTTAAAGTTTCACTGTACACATGTAATCTCTCTTGCATTCTGACTTTCTAACAATAGAATATTTAAAATTTCCAGGTCCTTAATAAGCAGATTGCTTTCCAGGAAACCCAAAAACTGTGAGCACAATATAGGGTATGCATTACATTAACTCTAGCACTACTTCTCAGATTTATAATAAATATAACTTGGATATTTATTTGCAGACACATACACATTTTTCTCTTCTTTGGGACCTAATTTTAATTTCCTGTTTATTAAAAGAAGGAGTCTATTTTTTAACTTCAAGTTTATGTTCTGCTATTTTTACTGTGCTCCTTTATATTGAGTATATTCAGAATTAAGATTTATATGCCTGTGTTGCAAATCAGTTATCATGCGGTTTTTGAAACCTGCATTTCCACTTAGATTAAATATATGCTTTTCATGGCATGACCAAGGAAGGAGCATTTACCCCACATGTAATACAGTAGATGAAATGCTCAGTTCTAGGAATTAGGCATGAAATAATGTTGTTTAGGAAGCGTGATAGACTATACAGAAAAAGAACTCCAACTTTGTAGTTACATTGCTCTAAGTTACAGAAGAGTAACTTTTCATTTTTATATCACATTCTTTTTAAACCCTAAAACAAGAAACTAAACAATGTAATGAATTTTTATAAAGGCAATCACTTTAAGGTGAATATTTTTATACTTTGTCAGCTCCTCCTTATCTTTCAATTCATATGTATGTTAGAAGAATAATGAATTTTTTTATCATAATCCTTTCCTAAATCCTTCCAATATTCTTTTAGTCTAAAATTATTAGGATAAACATGATAATGGCAGCCAAGTATTTGGAAGCAATTATTCTTTAATTTCCTCTTAATTATAGGGGAAAAAAGTACTTTCTATTCCCATTAGCATACAAGTTATAGATATTCTTGCCTTTTCCCATTGAAAGTGACTCTACTTTTGGTCAATATGTGTATGATAGTTTGTTTAGTGTAGGTTTACTTGTTCAACCCCATGGATATGATGAGACATTCTTTGGATAAATCTGGTGGGAATTGAAGAGTTTTAAAAGAAAAGAGAGAGGACAGGGCTTTAGATATCTGTGTGGTAAGGACTTGTACTATAGGGCAGTTATGATCAGAGAGAATAGCTTTTGGAATCTGAATTTGAGGGTGAGGATTGACTCCTTTGAAGGTTATATTTCTACTATTCTTAATTCCTGATGAAGGAACCCAGAAGATTTGGGAGGTAATTGTGTTAATTTTGGTGTCCATACAGAATCCCAAATTTCTAGATTATTCCTGAAGAATCAGTAACCTATAATATATATGCCAGTGCCCCTCACCTGCCACTGTTGGTTTTTATACCAGGGATTATTTTCAGTAGTAGACAGAAAATTCAGTATAGTTTAGTTATGTTTTTAAAGGAACACCAAATTTTGAAAAGGGAAACGAGAAAAATTTTTTCTCATCCCATAATGGATATCATAACTACATATAACATATACTAGTCACCCCAGTAGACTTTGAAATAAGAATCATCAGCAGACATTTCAGGAAGCCAAATACTTTTGGTCCTTTTTGGACCAAACAAAGGATTTATTTAAAGGAGCATCTGTTAATATGGCTCTGGCTGAAGGGGAAAACACATCTACTTAAATTCTTATTATGCCCCACTTTGACCCTGGGCTAGGTACCTCCATTTGGAATGTCTTTACTTCCCACTCTATAGTAAATCAAAGAAGCCTACACAAGGCATGTCTGTTACTGCTTTACCCATCTGGTGACCTTGGACTAGCCATTGGTATTCTCCAGTATAAAATAAGAGGTTCCTTGTCATAATCTCTAGAATCCATTTCATGTCTGATGTCCTGTGGCTCTGTATGAAGTACATGAGACAATATCTGAGGAAATTCTGTGTCCTATTGCTAAGGACTGCACTGTTAGTTTTATCTAGGTATTTCAAATGGCATTACTAAGACTGGATATAGTCCCACCTAGCTAAATCGCTTGAAAACCATTTTATGCACAAATCTCACTAAGAGTGATGGGGTCTGTTCTCCACGTGTAGCCTAGATAATCCAGGGATCCTGGGCCTCTCTTTCTTAAAAAGAGAGCTGTGCTATTAAAATCATGGACCCTTCTTAGGACCAGTCTTGTTTATCCCACAGAAAAAAAGAGGTAGAAAAAGGGACAGGTATTTGAGAAATACACTGATTCTGAATGTTTTCAACTTTGCTTTTATATGTGAAAGAAATTGAGCTGAAAATGACCTTTTGAGTTCAAGTCAGTCTCTGCTTCACTTCCATTTCTTTGTCCCCCAAAGGTAAACTATTAATTTTTTATCCCCCACTGCCATTCAGTAAAAAACATTTGCTGCGTTCTGGTGTTTTCCCCTAACGAATGTAGCAAATGAAAAAAATTTTTTTTGTTTTGTAGTTTCCCTACTTAAGTCAAGTAATTATGGAACATGGGATCTCATTTTATATTCCTGCCTGTCATCCTGTAGGCAAAAAAAGCACAACTGGTTATGTTTATTTTTCTTTCCTAACAGTGTTTTTATGTTATCAGGAACTTGAGATTACAGAGCACATCGTGGCATGTGAAGGCAGAGATATTATAAGGATAAAGCTATCATTATGATTGAGGCCAGTTACTCTGTGGTTTAGGCAGGTGGAGGCTTTTCATTAATGTCGGCAAAGAAAAGGAATAAGAGACTGGTCCACAGCCCTGCACGGAAGATCACGGGGTGAGAAGGGCAAACCAAGGTGTGACAGCAAATAGAGATTACAGAGAGAGCATCTGTCTGGAAAGAGCAGCTGTCAGTTATAAAGCCTCCTGTAACAAATAAAAGATTGCATACCAGATCTCTAGAAATAGAGATGAACCATAATAAGATTATGGACCACTATCATGGTGTGAAAAAAATACAACAAATGCTAATAAAGTGGGATATGTAATGCAGTGATAAATGAGCCCTAAAATATTTTTTGGACGAGTTTTTGTTTCAAGCAAACATTTGACAAGAGTCTGTTACACCAAGCTAGGATTGGCTGAATCCACATAGAGAGACAGAAAATGGTCTTAACAAGTCATAGGACCCCAGATGCAGGTAAATGTCATTAGAATGCCATACTTTGTCATTAGAACTCCATTCTTAGATTTGCTCCTCTATTAGCTATTGGGGAATAACCATTAAACATTATCCATGTTGTTTTTGAATTTTATTCTTTTGGAGAATTTTAATTCTTCTCCAAGTTGTATAAAATGAGTGAGCCTCTCAACTGGAGTTTTTGATAGTTATCTTTTCTTATTTGTGACTTGTTAGGTTGCATACATTTTTTTTAATACTAGAGAAGTTGTAAGTTTATAGACAAGTCATACAGAAAATACAAAGTTCCGGTACAGCCCCCTTACATGTGTAGTTTTCCCTATTATTAATACCTTGCATTAGTGTGGTACCTTTTTTACAATTGATGAAAAAATAGTCTTATAATTGTACTATTCTTATAATTGTTTACATTAGGGCTCACTGTTTTTGTGTTGTAAAAACCTATGCTTTTTTAAAAAAATGTTTGTTCTAGTAACATATATACAACCTAAAATTTCCTCCTTTAACCACATTCAAATATATAATTCAATGGTGTTAATTAAATTCACAATGTTGAGCTACCATCACCACCATTTATGATCAAGACTTTTCCATCTCTCCAAACAGAACCTCTGAACCTTTAAGCATGAAATTCCCATTCCCTATCTCAATCTGGCCCCTGGTAACCTGTGTTCTAGTTTCTGACTTTATGAATTTGCTTAATCTAATTATTTCATTAGTGAGATTGCGCAGTATTCATCCTTTTGTTTTTGGCTTATTTCACTCAACAAAATGTCTTCAAGTTTCACCCATATTGTCACATGTATCATGAGTCAGAACTTCATTCCATTTGATAGCTGGAGTAAACACACATACACACGGCATTTTGTTTATCCAGCCAGTAGTTGATGGACATTTGAGTTGCTTCCATCTTTTGGCAGTTCTGAAGCATGCACTGTTTTCAGTTCTTTTAGATATATACCTAGAAGTGGGAATTCCAGGTCATATGGTAATTCTATATGTAACTTTCTGAGAAACTGCCAAAGTCTCTTCTACAGTGGCTGCACCATTTTACATTTTCATAAACAATGAACAGTTATTCATATATCTCAACATCCTCTCCAACAATATTTTCCATTTTTTAATAGTAGCCATTCTATTGGAATTCCCATTTTGGTTTTGATTTGCATTTCCCTAATGGCTAGTGATTTTGATCATCTTTTTCATGGGCTTTTTGGCCATTTGTATATCTTCTTTGGAGAAATGTCTATTCAAGTCTTTTGCCCATTTTTAATTTGGTTGTTTGACTTTTGATTGAAGAGTTGTAGGATTTCCTTATATAATCTAGATATTAACCCCTTACTGGATATATGGTTTCCAAATGTTTTCTCCCATTGTATAGATTGTCCTTTTATTTTCATGATGAAGTCATTTGATGCAATTTTTAAGAAAATTTTTATAATGTCCCATTTATCAATTTTTTATTTTGTTGCTCCTGTTTTTTATGTGAAATCTAAGAAACCATTGCCTAATTCATGGTTGTGGAGATGCTTACCTTATGTTTTCTTCTAGGAGTTTTATAGCTTTGTTACTTATATTTAGTTCTTTGATGCATTTTGAGTTAATTTTTGTACATGGTGTGAGGTTGGAGTTCCCTTCATTCTTTTGCATATGGACATCCAATTTTTCAGCACATTTGTTGAAGAGACTGTTCTTTTTCAGTGAAGTGGAATTGGCACCCTTGTCAAAAATCAATTGGCCATAGATATGAGGGATTATTTCTGATCTCTCAATTTGTTTCCATTGGTCTATATGCCTGTCCTTGTGCCAGTAGCATGCTGTTTTGATTACAGTAGCTTTGTAATAAGTTTTAAAATTAGGAAGTGTAAGTCCTCAAACTTTATCTACTTTTTCAAGATGGCTATTTGGGGTCCCTTACTTTTCTATATAAATTTGATGATTGGCTTTTCCATTTTGGCAAAGAAGGATGTTGGAATTTTGATAATGTGTTGTAGTTTTCCATGTACAAGTCCTTTATATCCACGGTTAAAATTCTTCCTGCATATTTGATTTAGTTTCTATTGTAAATGGAATTTTTTTCTTGATTTCCTCTTGAGATTATTCATTACTAGCTGTGGTGGTTTGAAGTTGTCTGTGCCCCAGAAAAACACATTCTTAAATTTAATCCATTCCTCTGGGTATGAACCCATTATATGTGGGCCCTTTTGATGAGGCTACTTCAGTTACAGTGTGACCCACCTCATTCAGGATTGGTCTTAATCCTATTACTGGAGTCCTTTATAAATGGAATGAATACAAAGAAAGAAGGCCGTAGAAGCAAGAAGCTGAAATCAACTAAACCTGGAAGAGAAGGGGAGAGACCAGGAGATGCAGCCATGAGCCTTGCCATATGGCAGAGGAACCAAGGATCACCAACAGCCTGTCTTTGGAAAGAAAGCATTGCCTTGCTGATGTCTCAATATGGACGTTTTCACAGCTTCAAAACTGTAAGCTAATAAATTCCCATTGTTTAAGCCAACCCATTTCATGGTATTTGCTTTAAGCAGCCTAGGAAACTAAAACAGATTTTGGTACCAGGAAAGTAGGGTGCTGCTATTGCAAATACCAAAAATGTAGAAACAGCTTTTGAATTGGGTAATGGGTAGAGGCTGGAAGAATTGTGTGGTGCTTGATAGAAAAGGCCTAGATTGCTTTGAAGAGACTGTTCATACAAATATGGGTGCTAAAGGTACTTCCAATAAGGCCTTAGATGAAAATGATAAACGGGTTGTTGGAAACTGGAGGAAAGGTGACCCATGTTTGAAAGTGGCAGAGAACTCGGCAAAAGTGATTTCTGATGTTGGATGGAAGGCAGAATTTGAGAGTGATGAAGCTGAATATTTAGCTGAAGAGATTTCCAAGCCAAATGTGGAAAGTGCAGCCTGGTTTCTCCTTGAAGCTTATAGGAAAATGTGAGAGGAAAGGGATAAGCTGAGAAATGAACTCCTGGGCACAAAGAAACCAGAAATTGATGATTTGGAAAATTCTGAGTTTCTGGAAAGCAAGTCCCCAGAAAATAGTGCTCCATGTGAGGATTGAACTGAACATGGATCTGGTCAGCCATTCAGTGCAAATAAGGATTGGAGGTACAGTTATCCCAGAAGGATCTATAGAAAGTCCTACTTTCTGATGATTTGGACCCCTGAGTACTACATGCAAAACCACATTTTTTTTGTGAGATCTATATGAATGGAACCACTGCCAACCTGGATTAAAAGGGACAGAGAAGGGGCAGATAGAAGGAAAAAATCACTTCAAGAACCATGGAAGCTGAGGTCTGAACCAAAGACATCTTCTTGGGCCAAGAGAGGCTGCCCACCCATATGTGTGGAAAGGGTGAGTCTGCCCTGGCACTTGGAGAGGGTGGGCCTTCTGCCCCATTGTTCAGGGAGAGTGCTGCCATCCCAGTGCTTAGAGATGGTGGGACCTGTGCACTGGTATTTGCAAAGAACCTCACTGTCACCACGGTGCTTAGAGATGGTGGGACATGTGTCCCAGGGTTTGCAGAGAGCCTGTAGGCTAATAAATTCTTATTGTTTAAGCCAACTCATTTCATGCTATTTGCTTTAAGCAACTTATGAAACTAAACACTAGTATATAGAAACACTACTGAATTTCGCATGTTGATCTTGTATTCCATCACTTTCCTGAATTTCTTTATTAGCTCTAGTAGCTTTGTTGTGGATTTTTCTATATATAGGATCATGTCATTTACATAGGGAAAGTTCAATTACTTCTTTTCAAATTTAGATGCCTTTTATTTCTCATTCTTTTCTAGTTGCTCTGGCTAGAACATCTAGGACAATGTTGAGTAACAGTGGTTGACAGTGAGCATCATTGTCTTGTTCCTGATCTTAGTGGGAAAGCTTTTAGTCTTTCACCATTCATTATAATGTTAGCATTGGCTTTTTCATATATGTTCTTTATCATGTTGAAAAAGTTTCATTCTATTCTTAGTTTTCTGAGTGTTTTTATCAAGAAGGGGCACTAGATTTTGTCAAGTGCCTTTTCTGTGTCAATTGAGATGATCATGTGTTTTTTTTTTAATTCATTCTATTAATGTGGTATATTGCATTAGTTGATTTTATTACATTGAACCACCTTTGTACACCTGGGATAAATCCCACTTGATAATTGTGTATAATTCTTTTAATGCTCTGTTGGATTTGGTTTGCTAGTATTTTGTTGAGGACTCTTGCATCTATATTCAGAAGGGATATTGGTCTGTAATTTTCTTTTCTTGTGGCGTATTTATCTGGCTTTGGTATTATGGTGATGTTGGCCTCACAGAATGAGTTAAGGAGTGTTCCCCCCTCTTCAAATTTTTGGAAGAATTTGAGCAGGATTGGTGTTAATTCTTCTTGGAGTATTTCTGATAAAGTTCTCTAGTGGAGCCATCTGATCCTAGGCTTTTCTCTGTTGTGAGCTTTTTTATAACTGATTCAGTCTCTTTACTTGTTATTCATTTGATGAGATCTGTTACTTCTTGAATCAGTATAGGTAATTTGTGTGTTTCCAGGAATTTTATCTTGGCTATCTAATTTGTTTGTGTACACTTGTTCATAATATCCTCTTATAATCTTTTTCTAATTTTGTGAGGTCAATACTATTGTCCCCCATTTCATTTCTAATTTTAGTTATTTGTGTCCTTGCTCTTTTATTGTTTGTCATTATAGCTAAAGGTTCATTGATTTTACTGAATTTTTTACAAAGAACCAACTTTTGGTTTTGTTGATCCTCTCTATTGTTTTTTCAGTCTCTATTTCATTTATGTCCAGTATAATATTTTTTATTTCCTTCCTTCTGCTCACATTGGTTTTAGTTTGCTCTTCTTTATCTAGTTCCTCCAGTTGTTAGGCTAGGTCTCTGATTAAAGATCTTTCATTTTTAATGTATACGTGTTCTAGTTTTCTCCATTATAAAATATGAGTACTAATTCTTTCTAAAGAAGGGATACAAATCAATTTAAATTATAGCTTTTGTGTATCTTGAATTTTATAAAATAGCTGCTTCATAAGTAGATTGACCAGACATTTAAATGACAATTCATGAATCTTAAAGCATAGTAAAGAGATGAGTTCAGAAGGAATAGATCTTCTTAACCAGAGGAAGGGTTATACCTTTCTAAATTGGAGTTTTCCCATTTTACTGGAAAACATGAAGAGATCGGATTGTTTTAGTCAAAAGACAGGATTACCTTGAAAGAATTTATCTCTTAATCCAGCACTTAATTTCCTTAAAAAATAACTGTGTAACTTATTTAACCAAAATATTTTATAACACCATTTTTTTCTTGAATATGTATTTTAACTTTTCAATTACCTGAAATGTATTTGGTTGCTAGCCACCATTTGTACTCCTTTCTAGAATGGAATGTTATTTCCAGCAAAGCACTGGAAGATAACTGTGAAAGATATCGGCATAGTTAAAGATTGTGTTATTTTTTTCCAGAGAAGTATATCAGAGAATTCCCTGGTAGCAATGGACTTCTCAGGCCAGAAAAGCAGAGTTATAGAAAATCCCACTGAAGCCCTTTCAGTTGCAGTTGAAGAAGGACTTGCTTGGAGGGTACTAATAGTTTCAATTTCTTTAAAATATTTATTTATGATTTGAGTTTGTTTCATTCAAAACTGGAAAATCATTTCCCCCTTCCTTGTGCAGAAAAAAGGATGTTTACGACTGGGCATTCATGGTAGCCCCACTGCCTCTTCCCAGAGCTCTGCCGCGAGCATGGGTATGTCTGTATACAGTCATTATAACTGAATGGATAGATGATGTGCACTTAGATGTAGTCACTGAGTGGGCACGGTAGAAAGTACATGCAATTAAACTGTGATCATTTCAAACAAATCTTTGTATTCATCCATTTTATTTCTTTAGCCATTCACCGATCACAGCCATGGTTTCATCACAAAATTTCTAGAGATGAAGCTCAGCGACTGATTATTCAGCAAGGGCTTGTGGATGGGTAAGTTTGAATTTTTTGATTTTGATATGTAGTGATTTCAGTTTCTCCTATAAGCAGTACTTACTTTTTCAACACACGTAACAAGTTCTTGACTTTGGCTTATAAAATAGAAGTGACTTCTATTTTTATAAGGGTGGTTACCATTGTATCCTACAAGTATCTATATAATACCTAGTACATCATGTGTTCTTAGTATTTGTTGCATAAATGAACAGATCACTGATTAGAATGCTATGCTCTTAACCAGTGGTCACAAGTAAACCCATTATGTACAATTCCAGTATCTCACGTATTAATTGAGGTGATAGAAATAACTGAACTTGTTTTATGGTGTCAATTAAGTTAGTGGTAGATATTGGAAAAAAATTATTTGAACATGAAATTCATATGCTTCCAAAATATGGTTTGTCACATGATATTATCCTACAAATTTTATTTTTAAGAATAATGCAGCTGACATTGCAATGACGGATACAGGCCATAATACATTTTGTCATAACCTTTAAAATTGTGCAGGGCAGTGTAACCTATAATGTAAACTGTAGTCCGTGGTTAGTAGCAATGCTTCAATATGTGTTCATCAATTGTAACAAATATACCACACTAATGAAAGATTTTGTTAATGTGGGAAAGTGTGGGAAGGGGAAGAGGTGGGGCATATGGGAATCTTCTATATTTTTTTATGTAACATTTATGTAATCTAAGCTTCTTTAAAAATAAAAATTAAAAAAGAATAATGCAGGGCACATGAAGTAAAGGCTGTTTCTTACATGTTTTGCTGCGTGTTCCGTTTTTTCTCTCTCTGCATCCCTATTTTCTTTCCTGTAAATTTTAGCAGCCTAAAGTAATATACCTACATAAGGAGTATCTCTTGATTATTTCTCATGTTATCTTTTTTCTGAATACCATGGAGAGGATGCAAGAGAAATGTAAAATATATTACGAAAGATTTATATCCTAAAACAATTTTATTTTTCTGAAATTATTAAGTATGTCAGATACTATCTGATAATACTCTCTAAATTCTTTTTGTAAATTCAGTGCAAATTAAGGAGGTTGTCTTGAGGTTTGGGTGAGAGAGAAGATCAACATCAATCTAGACAAGAGGTGATGGGAACTTTTATCTTTAGGGATTGTCTTAAGATAATGACAAAGTTTTGAGGTGATTTAATACTGACATATGTATAAAAACGTGGAAGACTATTAGTAGTGAGTCAGCATTTCACCAGACTTTAAAGAAGAGAATATTTTAATATGCTTTTCTGTGTGGAGCACAGCCTTTTTGGATATAGCTTTGAACAATTAACAGAATTACAATCTGGTGAGGCCAAGAAAGGACTAACTGACAAAGAATTGTTAAAATGTTTGAGAGGATTATAATTTCCTTTGTTCTGAGCCCAGTTTTTGTAAATGAAATACTTGCACATAAGAAATGACAAAATCATTTATACAATTTTTAATTATTTATTTGTTTTTTGGTATTCCTTTGGAAAGATGTGATGGTGCCAAGCAGTCCACTAGGTGGTGGTGGTGCTCTGCTTGGAAAATAAGGGAATTACAGCTTGATTTACCCGTGAAACTCTTTTTTGTCCCATCTCCCAGTGATGTAATGTCGGAATCTCACAGACCATAAATGAAATGGCTAATCTCATCAGATAACTGTGATGGCTCAAATTTGGCTGTCTCCTTTCCCAGGCATAGTGAGATTAGTATTGGAGTCACCAGGGGGGACTTGTTTTGCACAGTCTGTCAACAATTAATACAAAACTGGTTTTGCATTTTATTGACAATACCTAAGAACCTATGTCTGGCAGCATTTTTCTTGAGGCCATTAGGCCATGTTTTGTTTTTCTCGCCTAGCATTATAGATGCTTTTCTTGTGTGCTTTATTCTTCAGGGGTAAAATAAATGTTATTTGGGTTATTCATTTACTTCAAATATTTTGCTTAAACTTTAAAAATGATTTAAGGATTGATTTTTTTTTTTAGAAAAAAAGATTCATTTCTCATTGTTTCAACTTCTCGTTGTATATATAACAGTAGGAACCAGAATCAAAAGAAGAAAGGGAATCCATTGTAGGAGAGGAGTTAGAAAACATGATTTTGTTCTAAATATTTTTCTCTCTTCATGGCCTAAGTATAACCCAGAGTTAAAATAACAAAAGAGAACTACAATTACCCGTGAATGCCCAAATTCCCAGGTAAAAAAAGGACACACATAACATTAATTGTTGATGCCAGTATAACATTATATTGATTATTGTGAGCAAACAATTTGACAAATGGGCTGTATATTTATCCATAAAATGATATTAGCTCTGGTGACCATTTTATATGTTTATATTTTACCATATTGTTTACCATGTTGTATAATTTCATCCATTGAATGCACAGTAAAGGAAACCCAGGCTACAACATTTATGAATAAATTTCCTGGATTTTTTACATGCTATTATTCTCTGCAATCCATGAGTAAATGTAGAAACATATTGAAATTACTTCTCTCTCTTTAGAGTTTTCTTGGTACGGGATAGTCAGAGTAACCCCAAAACTTTCGTACTGTCAATGAGTCATGGACAAAAAATAAAGCACTTTCAAATTATACCAGTAAGTAATTTGTGATTTTACATTCCTATATTAGAAATGATCTTAGTGCACAAGCTTTTGAAAACTGGTTTTCTTTTGGTCCTCTTATTAAATATAATTTGGGAGCTTGTGCTTTGACTAGAGTTAAGTTTGGCAGAAATGATTTTATGAGCCTGAATTAATATAAGAAATACAGGAATTGTAAAAATCAAATTTCCCTTTCTCATGAAATATGATTTAGCAATATTGTATAGACCCCATGCCACCTGTTGTTAAAAGGCCACTAGAGATTTTTTCTCTTGAATTCTACTAATGGTTCTTTAAAAACCATTATGTTAAAGCCCCTTCTCTCTTCACTCAGAAATGTTTTTCTGTTTTGTTTTATTTTATTTATAATAGTTATGGTAGAAATAGAGGTGCTATGGTACTGTTGAATCTTTAAACTATTCTGAGCACACTTAAAAAAATCTCTGTGGGAAATAGAAACTCGCTTCTGGGTGGCACAACTTGCTCTGGGCTTTTTGTTGCTATGTGCACATATGTATGTGTGTGTACACACATGTGCACATGAATGTGTGTAGTGTGTGTGATGGAACCAAGTAGTGCGGAATAGAGAGTCTTTCTACTTTCAGGAAAGTCTTACATAAGATTGTTAAATTACTAGTATTTCCTACTTAATTGTTATCCAAAGGCCATGTAATATTTGGGGAGTTATCCAAAGGCCATGTAATATTTCCTCTCTACTTCTTTGATTATGTGATCAATGTCCCAACAAGTATGAATTGTTTAATGCCAGAAGACTTCACTACCAAAAAATAAAAATAAAACAACAAAAACTCGAACACCAACAGCAAAAGACTCACTGACATTCCACTAGCATAATATTTGATAGCCTCAGAATCAATTTAGTGATACAAATGTTCATTTTTTAATGTATTAAGGGAGACTATTAAATAGACAACATTTAGAAATGGAGAGTAATTTCTGTACATGGGAACATTAGAATCTTCTGGTTGCTATTTCACAGATATTACAAATTTCTCACTATTCATTGATTCAGTATAGTCATATTATCCTAACTAACGGAATGTTGGGAGAATTAGGAGTAGAGAAAGTACAGCCACACCGCTTATCCTAGGAACCGTTGATGTTTTGGTTGTGGTTTTTTTTTTTTTTAATGCAAGAATGCAAGTGAAATTTTTAAAAAAACTGAAGCATGCCCTATCATTCTTTTCACTGTCCTTTAGTTTTAGAAACTTGTCAATTTTGGCATAAAGACCTAAGTGTGCAATGGAGTATGTTGGCCATTCTGGGTAATTTGCATTCTTTACCACTTTCTTATTATCCCTTTTGTAGGTGGAAGATGACGGAGAAATGTTTCATACTCTGGATGATGGCCACACGAAATTCACAGATCTAATCCAGCTGGTGGAGTTTTATCAGCTCAATAAGGGCGTTCTTCCTTGCAAGTTGAGACATTATTGTGCTAGGATTGCTCTTTAGCCAAACCAGAAGTGACTTGTTAAACTATTGAAGAAAAAGGACTCTAGGGGAAAATAAATAAATAAATAAAAAGAAAGACTGGAAATAAGGGTGAAAATGTTGCCATGGTGAAAAAAATATATTTCACCTGCAAGTTCAAAAAATTGTTTGTGCATTGAAATAATCAAAGACTTGGATTGATATTACTTTTATCATTTAAAATTCATTAGTTAAAATTAAACCTCAGAAAAAAATGATTTGGTGTGTCCCTGTGTGATTTTATATTACTATAATATTTTCTTTATGCATATTTTAAACATCTATTTATCCTTATTTACTTTAATAGCATTAGAATTCTTACCCACAAAATATGAAAAAATTCTGGGTTCAGAATGAATTTGCAGACTGAATTTCAAATACATTACTCTTTTTTGTAACTTAAGTAGTATTGTAAGATGTTACATTGCCAATTAAACTACCCACAACTTGTTATTAAAACTGAAAGCTATTTTGAATTATATATTTTCTGGTTATATTTTATCATAACCTTAAAATCAAGCCATATTTTGAAGTAGCAGTTTAAAATTATTTTGAAATATATTGATTTTTTCCTAAATGACTTTTATTATATTATTGAATTATTAACTATACTGTAAAACTTATACTGTTATTGTGACTATTAGTGGCACATTGGTTATTGCAAGTATTCATTCAGTTAATGATTTACAAGAACCATATATTTACTTTTAAGAAAATGATCAAAATATAGAGGGCACATGAAATTCACTCATGTCATCTTGTGGCATATAATGTGTGATAATGTTAAATTGTCACTGTAATAGTTCACATTTGCCCCATGCTTTTGCTTTCAGAGGCTCTTTAGATCCTTTCACAACTAGATCATTAACCCAATCAAAATGGATGAAATAAAAGATTCAAAATCTCTAAGGATCCTAATAGGTAAATCCTTTCTTTTCTCTTTTTCTACCTTCTTTTCAGTTTCTTGCCATGACAACATCAATATGGAAGCCAAAATTTTTGGAAACTTGAGATACTAACCTCCATGATCATCTTCTTGAGATGATCTGAAAAGTTTTTGATGGGATTCTATGACTCTGTTTTTCCCCTTTTTTTGAGGGAAGGGTTTTCATTGTTCTAAAAAAGAACAGAAAAAATGACATCCAATAAACATTAAAATCATGCAAGATATTACCTATCTTCTCTAATTGGCCCTTGTGAAAACATTGTGGGAAAATTAGAAAGATTTTTTAAACCAATATTTCTAAAACACATACTTTAGTTTTAAATAAAAGCTATACTTTTTTGTGACAAAGCATTTGAAGATATTCATGAAATCCCAATAAAATCGATTATAACTGAAAAAATTATTGGTTGAATTTTTTAAATATTCAGTTTAATTTTAGCCAATATAAACCTAATTTCCTAAAACTCTGAAGCTTAGAACATAAATCTGATGTTATAAAATATCGATCCTGTGTCTACAAAGATTTAAAAGACACATAGAACTTCTAAATGGAACAGTAGAGGTTAAACGCTTACATCTTTCATCCTTTCAGAATGGCTCTGAATATTCCAGATTTATAATAGAACCTTGTATTTTGACTTGGAATGCTTCTTCTCATTTTGCACCCAGTTCAAATGGACAATATAAGAAAATAAATACTAAGCTGTCATAAATTGACCAATTTATGCTTCTCTGTTACTTGTGTCTATAACTTTATTAATAATCTAAATTTATTATTATAGAACCTAGATTTTGTATGTAATACCTTACTTTGATCTTAAATTATCAAGAAAATATATTGAGAAAAAGTTGATGGAGGGAATCATTTTTTCTCCTGATTGTTTTGGATAAAGGGCTTTACTCGTGTGCACACACATGTGTTTGTGTCTAAATCTAATATGAAATTAAATCTGAGACTGTCAGACACATTCACAGTTAGTAGAATATTAAAATGATTCCCTAGATAAATGTGAATTACTTTTGGATTAATTTTCATGTCAATATAACTAATTTAACTAAGATCTGCTGCCTTGAACCAAATTTGAATAGGGAAGAAGACATTATCTGCTCTGATTTCTTCCTTTTCTGTTCATGTTTGTATATTTCAGTCTCCTGAAGTAAAAGCAGCAGACCATCTGGTCCACTTTGTTCTTTATTTCTTTATATTGAGGGACTAGGTAATTATTTTGAAACATCCAGTAAATCTAATAAAACAGGATAAAATATTAGGAGTGCTTTAATTCAGAATAATGTTCACCTTTATAATAGTGTAAGCACTGACTGATTTGAGCAAATTGGATGAAGGATTTGGTCTAACTCTGTTTTGGGGTGGTCAGTATCAGTTCACCAGAGTCCCAGTTTAGGGTCCATGTCGTCTCTGGCTTCTGAATACCAACAATGCCTGGTTTACACATGGTGGTTGTATTCTGCTAGTGATATCAAGTTGTTTCCTAGATCATGACTTCTCTGAAGAGAATGGCAGTGGTTACAACTTGGTCTTCTAAACTGCCTCTACTATTTAGAAAGCTTTTCTGTCTATTGCAGGCATTCTTAGATCTAATTTAGACATGTTCTTAATCCACATTCATGTGGGTGTGAACCTCCTGTAAATAGAAATGCTTGAAGAATTTTTTTTCTTTTTTTTAGTTAAGGGGTAGCCCAACTGGACAAGGATGGTTCTTAATCCATATAGCCAGAGGCCTTATAATGAGAAAAAACAGAAGCCCGAAGTAGAAGAAAGCATGGGGAGGGGCCAGAAGCCGGAAGTCAGGGAAGTCGAAGTCAGAGTAAACCTGAAGAGCAGACAAAGGCAGAAAGGTGTCACTACGTGCTGGGAAGCTAGAGATACAGGCCAAGCATTACAAAGAATTGCTAGCAACCAGCATCAGAACCCTACCGACTCAGGGAGAAAGCAAGCCTTGCTGTTATCTTGATTTTGAACCTCTCACCTCAAAACCATGAGCCAATAAATTCCTTTTGTTTAAGCCAAATCCAGTTTATGATATTTGTGATAGTAGTTCTGGCAAACTGAGACACTGCTCATCACCGACTACATTCTCTAAAAAACACAAGACAGAAAACTGGAGGCCTCATATGTGTCCCCCTCCTGGCCGCTCATACTCACCTTTACAGTACAAAGGCTCTGGTAATGTTAGCAATCTGATTAGGAGCTGAAAATGATGTTCTTACCTTTTGTGCTTGTTAAGTTCACTTCAGTGTATATTTGGTGCCTATTATGTGAAAAGCACTTACAGAGATGCGAAACCGAAAAAAATTATAGATATACAAGTATATCGTAGAAGCCAGATACAGTGGGAGAGAGACATTGGTTACACTTGCTGATGGAAGGAAAGGAATAAGGTGGTTTCTTAGAAAGCATGTAGGACTTAGATGTAAAAGGCTTGGAGAACGGACTACAGTGTTATCATAAATTGGGGGGTGGGGTGGGGAAGCATATCAGGCAGCATAGGAGGGGCACGGATTAAGAGTTTTTAGTAAATGATAGTTCCATTGCAACCAAGGTATACAGGGCTCTGTGACAGGGTGGGAAGTCATGGAAAATAGGACTGGAAAGGCAAGCTCCTGCTGCCTAAGGGGAGCCATCAATGCCCAGCAAAGCAGTTTACATTTTAGTTATGGAAAGCCATAGCCAGTTACCTCAATAAATCACCTCATTAATTTTTACCTGGTTGAAATCAAGGCTGTGCTTTATTCATCTTTTTATCTCTGCCCGGCATATCAGAAATGCTAAAAAAAAAAAAAAAGTCTATTGAATGAATGGCTGAAATAATTCGAGGATAGTAGTAGCTTGATGAGGTCTGGAGTTAGAATGGCAACTGTAGATAAGATGAATGAGGATAGGAGGTGAACCAAAGGTGGGAGAGCCGTCAAGTAACTATTGTAATAGTCTTGGCAAAAATCAAGAGAACCTACCCTAGAGCCATGAACATGAAAAAGTGATTTTGTGGAGATGTAATCATCAGTAGTTTGATAGAGGGATGAGGGAGAAGCAAAGGGAGGAGCCAAAATAGATTAGTAACTTAGGCCCAGAGAGACTAGAATGATGAGTGAGAAAGTTACGATTTAAACAGATGTTATCAGAATTCTTAGAGATAGAACTGTCTTTATTTAGAACCACTTTACATAGGGAAGGGAGACTTTCAGGCTTGATCCAGAAAGAAACAGTAAAGTACAGAGAATATCCTTTTGCATATGAAATTAGGAATATGGGCATGGAAGTGTAAAGAGAAGTCAGCTTTGTCTTTTTAATGTAGTTTTTCATGAGTGGGAATACCTTTTATAATCAGAAAAAAATAAGTTCTTTTCATTTTAGAGAAAAAAATAGACATCTACATAGAAAGAAAGTTATTTTATATTCTCTACTTCCCTAAATTTACCTACTTCATGTGTTTGTCATTTTAAAATGTGATCTGGCATTCTTATCTAATATGAAATGTACATGGTGTATTATTAGATATCTTGTACATCCAACCTAGTGTTTCAATCTGAGCATATTACTCTTCTGCCAAAAGATGTAGATTAGTTATTTCCCATTAATTCTCAATGGACAATGAACACACATCTCTGCAGATGCCTGCTTTCTTAAAAAAAGTAGAAAAGTCTAAATTTAGGTTCTCTCCCCAGGCTGTGGTCTTTGTAACTCAAAGGAACTAGAGAATTTCCATTAAAAGAGACCTGTTTTTAAAGGCTAGCTCCCTGCTTTTCATCTTGAAGGACTAGTGTGGCAGTTTGGTGTGGTTTATGATTTCCAAAATTAGATACCGGATTGTGTTTGTAAACTGATGTGTTCCTCTGGGCGTATTAGATTGTATTGAATTCAGAGGTTTCATTTCTACTTGATTAAATTATGATTAGTCTTTGATTTGACCACATCAGTGGATGTTGAGTCCCCACCCCCTTGATGGGCAGGGACTCACAGAAAATAGCACAGCAGAGGAGAGAGTTTGAGTTTTGATGCTGGAGTCCCAGGAAGTAAACACACAGGAGAAGAACACAGAGGAATAGAGATGGCTCCATAGACATGGCAGAGGCCCCGGGAAGAGAGAGAGCCTGATAGTCTACAGCTGACCTTGTGGAGAGACCAGAGCAGCTGAGCCCAGAAAGAATAGAGCCGGGGGGAGAGAGACGAGCCTTATGCCAGCCTACAGCTGAGATGGGAAGAAGCTGGACCCACAGAGCCTTAAGAGGAAGAGGAGCCTGAATCCTTGTAGACGTCGGCAGCCATCTTGTTCCAACAGGTGGCAGCAGACTTTGGTGAGGGAAGTAACTTATGCTTTATGGCCTCGTGACTGTAAGCTTCTACCCCAAATAAATACCCTTTATATAAGCCAGCAGATTTCTGGTACTTTGCATCAGCACCCCTTTGGCTGACTAAAACAACTGGTGAAGATTACCAACTGACTTCATTATCAAACTCCCCAGTCCCCTTCCAGCAACATTATTCCAGATTTGCATGAAGCCTGCAAAGGTCTTTGGAATTCTGAAGGTTGTTTGAGCATGTTGTCTGAAAGGATATTATTTTCTTGTTGCAGTACGTTGTAATATTATAACATTTTAATACAGTAAAAGAAAATAACACCTGGAATTTTTATCTACTTGGTGGATTTTCAGTATCTCCAGAAAATGGGAAAAATATTTTCCAAGTTCTACATGCCATTTATACTGTCTATCCTCCAGTTACCATTTTATACTGCAGCCCTCTGATGATGTTTCCTTGTTTTTTCCTAGAAAATAGCTTAGTCTTTGTGCTTGCTTGCCCTTGTCTCTCGACTTCCTGGCACTTCTCAAAACTGCCCTTTATTCCAAGTCACAATTAGTACCTCAAAATTATTAACTTGTAGCTTCCAAGTAAATACCCAACTCTTTGTGCAGTACCTCAATTCTTAAAATAATCCATGAAGCCTCTGGTTAATTGAAGTTTAGTTTGGGATTCTGAGGGATGATGATGATGATGATGATTGGTTAAATATTATCAAAATTGCTAAATGCACCACTTAGTACTACATGCACAACCATGAGTTTCTCGGGATCTGTAGGGTATTTTTATTTAAACATTTTAAAAGATCAAATAGATAGTGCATCTTCATTGTGGAAAAATTAGACAAGATAAGTAAAAAAAAATCCATCTGTAATTTTACCACCCACAGATAGCACATTAATATTAATACATTGATGTTTATAGGGAGTATAAATTATGTATTGACTTTTAAAGTTTCACACTAGTTTTCCCCCATCCATTTAATCTCATTTATTTCAGGCACTTGATGTTTATTTATAAACAACAGTGAATTATTTCTGCCATATATACACTGCCTAGAAGATTTGGAGAAATGGTTTTTTTTCTCTTTTTATAATTTGTATTGATTTTCGATATGAAATTTTGGGAACTGACCCAATGCAAAAAGACATTATTCCTAAAGAATTTATACCAATGATAAAGTTGAAACTTTTCCCATGCTGCCTCCAAAAGGGAGTCCAAAATAGTATTCTGCATTGAGGCTAAGAGAGTCTATATCTTGTTGTAGTATTTCTCAAAGGGTCGTTTGTGAACCAACTGCATCAGAACCTTCTCTCAAAGATGCATATGTAGCTCTAGAACCGGGCCTATGAATCTGCATTTGTAACAAGCCATCCAGATGATTCTGGCACTAGCAAAACTTTAAGAGCCACCATCTTAGTGCACTTGACTATTCCTGTCCAGTGTTAATCCTTGTCAAATGGTTCACTATTTTCAAAAACACAGCAGCAAAGCAATTGACCAAATTCCTGTTACTATAAAATAATGTTGATTTTCACTGATGGTACAACCAGGAATGATGTTTTCTCTTCTCAGTACATGTCAGTTTGTCCTCTTTCAAACACACTTGGTAAGGAGTTTCAATGGAGTTACTCGAGCACAGAATATATAGAATGATTTTCAAATATTGAATTTCAAAATTTTAATTCAAAATTTTAATTCAAAAATTTAAATGTTAGACACATGATACACTAAATGTAATGAATATGTATGTTAATCGAACTAATGTTAGCATAAAGGAAAGATATAAATATGTAAAACCTACCAGTTCTTGTTTTACAAATTCTTCACTAAAAAGCCAAAGAACTGGAATTGATGCTAAGGGACAGCCAGTGGATGTCACCAGTGAGCCATGAGTTTATAAAGCCAAGCATCATTTTTGCTGTTTGTTACTTTTCAGAAATAACTGGGGCTGGTAGTCTTACACCTTTGGAACACTCAATTTTTTTTTCCTTTCCTAATAAATTATTGACTGATTCTGTACCAATTAGTTCTACCAGTTGGTAGGTTTGTTATCAAGTTAAGCTTCAAGACAAGAACCTGGATTCAAATGATTAAAAATTTAGAGGCAGTTGATTAAATATGCAGATAGTCTGTGAAGCTACTTCTTGAAACCATTATATTGCCTTTTAATACCAATGATTTGTATAATTAATTAAAAGACAAGCTTGAAAGTGTTTAAGAAAGAAATGAGACATTAAAGGGAATAGGGTTAAGTGCCAAGAGGTAAGAATATCTTTCAATTAGGACACATTTACCCTGTAAGATAGTTATAGCTGTTTTGTTTTAACACTATGGTTCCTTTTTTAGCAAAGACTATGTTATAGAATTCTATGATTGTTTTGGAAATTGTGTGTTGGATCAGTGAGTGGTCTGAGGGCTAATTAAACACATTTTGTGAATTGTATACTTTTTCCTCCAATTAAAAATCTTAATTACTCCAGTGAATTTTCCAGTTTGAAGGTTTGTTGTGAAGTGTAAGCAGTGAAGCGTAAATGTTCAGATCAAATTGAGACTGCTGTTGAGATCCCTTAGCTTATAATAAAGCTATTTTTGGTTAATTATAAAATTATGAAATTGCCCGAAACAACTCTGACCCTTCTCCTCCACCCCCATTTCTAAGTTTGATAGGGCATCTTTCTCAAGATCATGTATTCTTTTCTGCTACAAACACAAATTTGGAATCAGTCCAGGTCTTTCCATTGTGTGGAAGCAGAAAAGACACTTAAACTTTTATGCTTCCCTTTTTTAAGCTGTATTGTAGAGCAAATGAAACAATATTGGAAATAACTATAAGTTGGGGGTCTCTGCTAAGTGCCAGGCACTATAATAGGCTCTTTGCATAATTTACCACATTTAACCATTGAAAAAAGGAAGATGTACTCTTCTGATATTTCAAAAGAGAAAACGGAGAAGTAAAGTGGATGAGCTTGCTTTCAAATCATGGGATGCCTGACTCAAATGCCTAAGATCTTTTTCAAAAGGGCTCATTTCTGTAGGTAAGGCTGCTACCATGCTTTCTAAGGTTCAGACATTCCCCTGAATAAGCTCCGTGGGAAGTATCTTGACTAAGGGGCTGGGAGTGCAGCGCGTCAATGTGAGTGCCATTGATTACAAAGCAAAACGTCCCTGGACAGAACGCATCTTCCAAGCCTCTTACCAGTTCTGTTTGAAAGGGGCTCTGTCAGTGCCTACCCATAGGACTGTATCCAGTTACTCACACTTCTGGGATTCTGGAGTCAGAGCCTTGTAGAACATTTATCAGGAAATTAATGTTTCTTGGTTATCTTTTGACACATTATTATAGAAAGCAAGAAACTGAAGACATAATCAGTCTTAATTCAGAGATGGAAAAACCATGGTGAATATAAGCAACAG
>JAQZBX010029520.1:0-27256 GCA_029593785.1 Cabassous unicinctus | reverse complement strand
TATCTCAATTCAAGCAGAAAAGGTATTTGACAAAATCCAGCATCCTTTATTCATAAAAATACTTCAAAAGATAGATATGGAAAGAAAGTCTCTCACTATAACAAAAGACATATATGAAAATCCCACAACCAACATCATACTCAAGGGAGAGATGTGGAAATCTTTTCCTCTAACATCAGGAACAAGACAAGGATGCCCACTGCCAACTCTGTTATCCAAGATTGTGCAAGACATACTATCTAGAGAAATTAGGCAGAACAAAAATTAAAAGTCATCCAAATAGGAAAAGAGGAAGTAAATCTCTCACTATTCACAGATAACATGATTTTAAATGTAGAAAATCCTGAAATATCTGCAACAAAGCTACTTGAGGTTTGAAATGAGTTCAGCAAAGTGGCATGATACAAGATCAATATGCAAATATCAGTAGCATTTCTACACTCTAGTGATGATCAAGTTAAGAAGGAAATCAAGACAAAAATTTTATTTACAATAGCAACAAAAAGACCCAAAATATCTAGGGATTAATTTAAACAGGAATGTCAAGGATTTGTATTCAGAAAACTACAAAACACTGCTAAAAGAAGTTAAAAAAGATCTAAACAAATGGATAGACATTCTGTGTTCATGGATTGGAATACTAAAAATCATGAATATGTCAATTCTAACAAATTGATTTATAGATTTAATACAATGTCAGTCAAAAATACCAACAATCTATTCTACAGAAATTAAAAAGTCAATTACTAAATTTATTTGAAGGGAAAGGGATCCTGAATAACCAAAATATATCCTAACAAAGAAGAACAAAGTCAGAGGACTCATGCTTCCTGACCTTGCAGTGTAATATAAAGCTACAGTGGTGAACATAGCATGGCACTTGCAAAAATATAAATACATTGATCCACAGAATTGAATGGAGATTTCAGAAATAGGGCCCCACCTCTATGGTCAACTGATTTTTGATAGGTCTACCAAGTCCACTTTTCTGGGACAGAACAGTCTCTTCAATAAATGGTGCTGGAAGAACTGGATAACCATAACCAAAAGGATGAAAGTGGACCCCTACCTCCATCCTTATACAAGAATCAACTCAAAATGGATCAGCAACATAAACATAAAGGTCAGGACTATAAAACTCCTGGAAGATAACATAGGGAAATCTCTACAAGACCTTGTAGTTGATGGGGGTCTCTTAAACATTATACCCAAACCATGAACAACAAAAGAAAACATAGATAAATGGGACCTCCTCAAAATAGAACACCTCTGCACCACAAAGAACTTTGTGAAGAGCATAAAAAGTAATCCTATACAACAGGAGAAAATATTTGGCAATCACACATCTGACAAGGGTCTCATATCCATGATATATAAAGAGATCCTTCAACTCAACAATAAAAAGACAAATGTCTGATTAAAAAATGGGCAAAAGGCCTGCATAGACATTTTTATAAAGAAGAAATACAAATGGTGAAAAAACATGAAAAAAAATGTTTACATTACTGGCTATTAGGGAAATGCAAATCAAAGTTACAATGATATATCATTTCACACTTACTAGAATGGTCACTACTAACAAAACAGAAAACTACAAGTGTTGGAGAGGCTCTGGAAGGATAGGAATGCTTATTCACTGTTGGTGGGAATGTAGGGAATGTAGAATGGTACAATCACTGTGGAAGTCAGTTTGGTGGTTCCTAAGGAAGTTAGAGATAGGCTTACCATGTGACTCAGCAATACCATTTCTAGGTATATGTCCCAAAATACTAAGAACAGTGGCATGAACAGAGATCTCCACACTGATGTTCATAGTGTCCTGATTCACAATTGCCAAAAGTTGGAAACAGCTGAGATGTCCATGAACGTGCAAATGCATAAACATTGGTATATGCACACAATGGAATATTATTCAGCTGTAAGAAGAAATGAAGTCATGAAGTATGTGACATCATGGATGAGCCTGGAGGACATTTTGTTGAGGGAAGCAAGCCAGCCACAAAAAGACTAATATATAATTTCACTATTATGACTAAATATAATGAACAAACTCATGGATTAATAGTTGGAATATGCCACCAGACAAAGTAATGTGGTTAAAGAATGGAAAGTTGAGATTAATCTGTGCAGAATTGGTAGAAAGTTGATTGTAAATGTTTGGAAATGACTACAAATGGTGAAACCACATCATAGGATTTGTAATTAGCAGGACTAATATATGGGAAAAATAGTGGTTGTTTTGTGTTGTTGTTTTTTTAAATTCAGAGTACTGAAAATGCTCTCACATTGATTGAAATGATGAATGCACAATTCAGGGATTATTCCAAATACCATTGTCTGTACACTTTCAATAATTTATATGGTTTATGAACAAAATAATATAGGGTGAGTTGGGGAAAAATACATCAAAATTAAAATACAGACTAACTGTAGTAATTCTTTGATGATGCTCTTTTATAACTTCTCACAAATATTTCACAATAATTCAAGTTATTTCTTGTATGATGATGTATGGGAGCCCTGTATGATGCTATGCATGTTTCTTTTGTAAGTTCAATACTTTTACTATACACTTAGTGCTTTTGTAGGTAGGTGTATGAATGAAATACTTCAATAAATGGTTTTGATATGAAAATTGAAAAATATAGATATATAGGTAGATACATATGTTAGATGGTACATAGATATATAGATAATTGATAGATAGATAGATAGACAGATATAGAGATGATAGATAAATTTTGAGTACCTCACCCATTGAGGCTAGGTGATTGATATTCTCCAGCATCACTTCTCTGAACAACTTTCTCTCAGTGGAGTCTAGCTGGACCAATTCTTCCTGAATGAAGTCTACAACCACATCATTGAAGGTGATTCACTGCTTAAAAATCACAGACTTGAGTTCACCCAGGGTGAATTTTGCCAATGTCATGAATGTGATCTGAAACTGACAGCATTTTGGAAGCAGAGACTCTGCATATAAAGTTCAAAATATGTTTGGGGTTCTAATCAGATCCTTCTCAATGCTGAACATTCATATACACTCACAGACACATACATACTCTGAATACATACGATTCCATTGTAAAAGAATAGCACATGACATGTAGTGTGATATACACCTAGATATTTCCCAATAAAATTGTAATTAAAACTTCTTGCTGCTGATTGTAACATTTTCTCTTGGGAATTCATAACTAAAACCCTCATTTACACTAATTTCAAGTAAATCTACAGACTCAACATAAAGCAAGAAATATCCATGTTATTTCAATTTTAAACAATGAGAAAGGGTAGATTTTTCCACTTTATAGATGACCTCATTTTTCCCTCATTGATAAAATTGTTTAAAAATATGTTATGCATTTTGACAAATCCAATCAGTTAATGTGTGAAGTGGTTTCAATCTATATTCAATTCACAGGAATAATATTCATTAAAATGAGAGGGTACTTTGAAGTAAATACCCAGAATTCTGTAGAGCTGTAAAGAGTTCATACAGAGCTCAGGATCAGTAAGTTTTGTCTCCCTCAACTATACATAACTAGGTGCTCAATATCATATATGGTGCATAATTTTCAGGATCACAAGCTAGGGACTTGTGAGATGGTTGTACTGAAAGAGGGTCTTAGCCTGACCATTCCTGTGGAAGAAGACCTCCCATTCACAAATTTTTCTAAGTTCTATGAGCACCATTTTCCATTGTCTCTCTTGTGTCTTCAATTCATTTGTCTGTTAAAGATTAAAAGAAGCCCCTTCATTGTTGGTGGTCTCTCCATATCTTCAAAAATTTTCACATACACATAATTTTTGTTCTACTATTATACATCTCCTGAGTGCACACTGCCATTAAAGCAAAATACTTCCTATACATTGCATTTACTAATAAAATTTTTAAAAGTTGATTTATAAAAATTAAAGTTGGGTAATTGGGACCAATAGTGGTAAGGAGAATATTAAATTCATTTTTGAATATTTCAAAATTTGCAAATATATTCCATAAAAACGTTAAGAAAATTAAAATTGGGGAAATAAATAAATGATTCCTCATTTCCTTTTATTTAGAAATCTTCTTTTGTGTTTCTGGCAACAATGCACAGACCTTCACACCATTAGCTTTAACATTGGATTGAGACTGAGAGTTCTGGGAAGATGGGATCAGAGTAGACAGGCAGGGACAAACTCCTCACACAAAAAAAAAAATGAAGAAAGTGCCTAAACATGTCCAATAGACCTACTTTGGGGGTCAGCAGACAAGGACAGTGCTGTGCAAACCCCAGGAGGTAAGGGACATTGAGAAAAAGAACCTGAAACAACAACATGAGTCACTAAGCCCTTGCAGTGGACAGGAATGACAGCTACCCCCACACTCAAAACATTAAGTCTGGATAAAACTACTGGATCATTGCAGGCAAATGAGAGACTAACAGACACCTTCTTCCCTGCCAGATGTTACAAGGGAGGAAGGAGGAAGAAAATGGTTTTTCTTCAGTGAATTCAGCCAGAAGAGCCCACTTTGAATCTAAGCACTGGCCAGACCAGGAACATGGGAAATAGGAGGTTGAAACAAACACCTCTGTGGAAGCATATGCTATCAAGTGTCATCTGCTTGCTGGACAGGAAACTGCAAGGAGAAACCCTGCTTTTAGTTCTTTCTTAAGCCCTAAATCCTGGGGGAAAATCTTTGCCCCATTAGTGAGTACCTGGCATGATTTTGATAACTTAAGCTGGGCTAATTAAAAACCTCAGAGTAAGTTGAACCAAAAATAAAAAAAAAAAGCTGTGAAAATAAAACACTTGGCAAGAGAGAGAAGTTAACCATCAGAAAAAAATTCACCAACATATTCAGATGACTAGACATCAGCAAAAAATTAAATGTCATACTAAGAAACAGGAAGTGATGGCCCAACCAAAGAAACAAACAAAATATCCTGAAGTCATATAGCATTTAAGACAACAAATCAATGATAAACATAAATCCCCTTAATCAATTCAAAGAATTGAACAAAAATATAACTAAAGAGATAAAGGATATTAAGAAGACACTGGGTGAGCATAAAGAACAATTTCAAAACCTACAAAGAAAAGTAATCAAGTTTGAGGCAATGAAAGACAAAATGGATGAGATTAAAAACACATTAGGAGGGGATGAAAGATGGTGTCAGTTTAGGAGGGCACTCACTGACTCACTCTCTGAGGATGGCAGATTGGGGACAGGGACCTGCCCGGGGTTCTGTGCTGTGGGTGCACAGAGTGAGAACCTTGGGAACATCTATCTGTGGCAGCTTGATGGTGTGGATTGCTCAGTAGAGAATCATGAGTTTTAAGCCTGCCTGTGTTGGTTAACACAGAGAGCTGAGCCCCACCCTCAGGGAAAAAGGCTGGTTTGAGCTGCAACTCTCCCCAGCAACCCAGTGAGAGGGAGTGCTCTCCGAGAGTGGGAGGGTTCTGGTGAATGGTTGAGAGGGGTTTCCTTTCTGTGTATTTGGCTGCCTGGAACCCCTTGCAGCTTTGGGGAACAAAATAGCTGAATTGAATCAGTAGCAGGCAGTGGGGAGGTGGCAATCTGCTGAGGAAGTTGATTTACCTAGCTGCCCATGGATACACCCTAACTCCCTCCAGCAACCCAGTGAGAGGGAACATTCTCTGAGAGTGGAAGGGTTCTGAAGTAAGGTGGAGAGGGGTTTCTCTTCTGCAGATTTGGCTGCCTGGCCCACCTCATAACTTTGGGGAGCAGATAGGCTGGCTTGAAGCAGTGTGAGGCTGAGGGGAAAGGCGAATCTACTGAGGAAGCCTGATTTACCGGCAGCCCGGTGACACTGAGGCTTGGCTCCAGAGCAGGTGAAGTCAGCCAATTTTATCATTCTGCACTGACAAGCATCAGAGCTTCAGCTGCCCTGGGAAGGCCAGGAACTGGGAAGTGCTTGATTAGTTTCCACGAGCCTCGTTAGGGTCCCCTCGGTGAAGGGGGTGGTCTAGAAGATGACTTCATTTGGGTCACTTTTTTTGCAAAAAAAAAAAAGAAAAAAGAAGACAGTCACTTTAAAAAATAAAAAATGAATTCTCCTTTTTAATTTAGTTTAATAGCTAAAATCTGCTTCAAACCTGCGGATAGATCCTTGCAGGGCAACTGATTGATAAACACAAGCAGGATGAGTGGTTCCACAAGGGCCCAAGAAGGAACACTGTCTTCCTCAGCTTTGTTTGACTGCTTGTTTGTGTAGTTGTTTGGTTTTTCTCTGTTTATTTTTTGTCTCTTGCTTTTCTTTCCTCTTTCCTCCCACCCTTTTTTTCATTTCTTTTTTTAATTAGGTGCTGCTAGCTTGTCTCTTCTTTGCTGTGCTTCTTCTTAAGGGATTTCCCATTCTCTGTCTTTATTGATTTTGTCTCCCAAGCTATCTCTATTCCTTCCTTCATCCTTCTGCCTTATGCTTTCTGTTGTGGTTTTGCATACCAAATTTTTTTCATTAGCCCACAACTTAAGGGTGTCAATTTCTATTCTATCTATTCTGTTTTCTTCTTTTTATATTAATGTTAACTTTTTCCTTTCAGCCCTTTCTTTACTCTTTCTCTCCCTCCTCATCATTCTAGCCTTCTAAATCTTTATATATATACTCCTCCATTTGGTTTCCCAGTCCATTTTAGATACTCCACTTTTTTCCTATTACTCTACACTGCCTACATGGGTTAAATATTCATTTCACTAAGTCTTATACAGGCCCTTTTCTAACTTTTATCAATATTACTTTTATCCTTCTACCTTTCTCACAACTTTTGTTTCCTCTGGCCCTAATCATTTGCCTTCAATGTAACATAGAAAGAAGCAAGGAAATAAAATAAGAAAAAGTGTCAAAGTGAAAACTTAACACACACACAGAACCACCAGCTAAATAAAACTCTAGAGCAGAGAGAGAAGCTAATCAACTGAATAAGTCCATCAAGATAAAATGATGACTAGAGGGCAACAAAAAATTGCAAACCACACTGAGAAACAGGAAGACATGGACCAGTCCAATGAACAAACTAAAACCAGGAAGAGATGCAGGGCATCGAAAAACTGATCAAAGCTTTCCAAACAAATATCATGGACCAACTTAATAAAGTGAATGAAGAGATTAAGAATATTAAGAAAACACTGGGAGAACATGCTAAAGAAATTTTAAACATACATAAAAAGATAATGGATATGCTGGTGATCAAGGGCACAGTCCAAGAAATCAAAAAGATGCTGGATTCACATAAGAGCAGATTTGAACAGGCAGAAGAAAGAATTAGTGATGTGGAAGACAGTACATCTGAAATCAGACAGATAGTAGAACACATAGACAAAAATATAGAAAAAATCCAGCGGGGAGTCAGGGATTTAACCGACAACACAAAATGCACAAACATACACATTATTGGCATCGGAGAAGGAGAAGAGGGAAAGGGAACAATAGGAGTGTTGAAAGAAATAATGGCTGAAAACTTCCCAACCATATTGAGAGAGATGGATGTGCAGATCCAGGAAGCATAGCACACCCCAAACAGTATAAATCCCAACAGGCCAACTCCAAGACATACACTTGTCAAAATGTCCTATTCTCAAGACAAAGAGAAAATACTCATGGCACCAAAACAAAAGAGAACCATCACATACAAGGGAAGCACAATAAGATTAAGTGCTGATTTCTCATCTGAAACCATGGAGGCAAGAAGACAGTTGTATGACATATTCAAGGTACTAAAAGAAAAAAAACTTCCAGCCACCAATTCTCCATCCAGCAAAACTGGCATTCAAAAAGGATGGAGAGTTCAAAATATTCACAGATAAACAGAAATTAAGAGAGTATTCCACCAATAAACCTGCACTTCAAAATATACTAAAGGAAGTTCTATAAGTTGAAAGGAAAAGACAAGGGAGAGAGAGCTGGAGGAGAGTTTAAAAAGAACTAAAAAGACAAAAACAGAAACAAAACAACATATGACATACATTAACCCAAAGAAAATATGGCTGAAGTAAGGAATTCACTGTGAGAAATAACACTGAATGTTAATGGATTAAAGTCACCACTCAAGAGACATAGATTTGCAGAATGGATAAGGAAATTTGATCCATTTGTATGCTGTCTACAAGAAACTCACCTTCAACCCAGGGATTCAAGGAGGCTGAAAGTGAATGGCTGGAAAACAATTTTATAAGCAAACAATAGCCAAAAATGGGCAGGAGTAGCTATGCTAATATCAGACAAAATAGACTTTAAATGCAAAACTATTGTAAGAGACAAAGATGGACAATATATATTAGTAAAAGGGGTAATCTCTCAAGAAGAGAGAACAATCATAAACATTTATGCACCTAATAAGGGTGCATCAAAATACATGAGGCAAACCAGAAAAACTAAGTGGAGAAATAAATGCCTCCACAATAATAGTGGGGGACTTTAATACATAATTATCATCATTAGACAGAACATCTAGACAAAGAATTAATAAAGAAACAAAGACTCTGAACAATATATTAGAGGACCTTGACTTAATAGACATACAGAATACTCCACCCAAATACAGGAGGATTTCTCAAGTGCATATCAATCATACTCCCAGATAGACCACATGCTAGGCCACAGCAGAACTCTCAAGGATATCAGAAAGATGGCGATTATACAAAGTATTTTCTGTGACCATGATGAAATGAAATTGGAAATCCTT
The DNA here is from genome assembly GCA_029593785.1 of Cabassous unicinctus. Taxonomy (NCBI): domain Eukaryota; kingdom Metazoa; phylum Chordata; class Mammalia; order Cingulata; family Chlamyphoridae; genus Cabassous; species Cabassous unicinctus. Next base: position 18,565 of record JAQZBX010029520.1, on the reverse strand, counting down.
AAGGGTCAGAGAATCAGATTAGTCACTAAGATATGGAAGTTAAACAACACACTCTTAGATAAACAATCTGTCATGGAAGAAATCTCAAAAAAATTCAGTACCTACCTTGAAACTAATGAAAATGACAACACAACATGTCAAAATCTATGGGATGCAGCAAAAGCTGTCTTGAGAGGGAAATACATAACCATAAATAAATATATTAAAAAAGAAGAAAGAGCTAAAATTGAAGACCTAACTGCACACTTGGAGGAATCAGAAAAACAACAACAAATTAAACCTAAAGAAGTAGAAAGAAGGAAATAACAAAGATTAGAGCAGAACTAAATGAAATAGAGAAAAAGAAAGTACTAGAAAAAATAAACAAAATGAAAAGCTTGTTCTCTGAGAAGATCAATAAAATTGACAAACCCTTAGCCTGACTAACAAAGAAAAAGAGAGAACAGATGCAAATACACAAAATAAGGAAGGAGAAAGGGATATCACTACTGACCCCACAGAAATAAAGAGTATCATAAGAGGATGCTTTGAAAAATTATATGCCAACAAGAATGATAATTCAGAGGAAATGGAAAAGTTTCTGGAAACTCACAAACAGCCTACATTGATGTAAAAAGAAATTGATGAACTCAACAGTCCAATTACAAGTAAAGAGATAGACTCAGGCATCAAAAACCTCCCAACTAAGAAGAGCCCAGGACCAGATGGCTTCACAAGTGAATTCTACCAAACATTCCAGAAAGAGCTAACACCAATTCTGCTTAATCTCTTCCAAAAAATAGAAGTAGAAGGAATATTGCTTAACTCATTCTACGATGCCAACATTACCCTAATACCAAAACCATACAAAGATACCACAAGAAAGGAAAATTACAGACCAATTTCTCTAATGAACCTAGATGCTAAAATCCTCAACAAAATACATGCTAATCACATTCAACAACATATCAAAGGGTTATACACCATAATCAAGTGGGTTTCATCCTGGGTATGCAAGGATGTTTCAATATAAGAAAATTAATCAATGTAATACACCACATAAACAAATTGAAAGAAAAGAATCACAGGATCCTCTCTATAGATGCAGAAAAAGCATTAGACAAAATACACCACTATTTCCTGATAAAAAACTGCAGAGATAGGAATAGAAGGAAATTTTCTGAATATGATAAATGGTATATATGAAAAACCCAAAGCTAACATCATCTTCAATGGTGAAAACCAAAAAGCCTTCTCTCTGAGATCAGGAACAAGACAATGATGCCCACTTTCACCACTCCTATTTAACATTGTCTTAGAAGTACTTGCTCAAGCACTGAAGGAAGAAAAAGATATGAATGGGATCCAAATTGGAAAAGAAGAAGTAAAAATTTTATTATTTGTGGACAATATGATCCTATACATAGAAAGTCCTGAGGAATATACAGCAAAGTTTCTAGAATTTATAAAACAATTCAGTAATGTCACAGGCTATAAGATCAATGCTCAAAAATCAGTAGCATTTCTGTACACCAGTAACAAGCAATCTGAGAAGGAAATCAAGAAAAAATACCATTTACAATAGTAACTAAAAGAATCAAATACCTAGGAATAAATTAAACTAAATATGTAAAGGACTTATATACAGAAAACTACAAAACACTTTTAAAGGAAATCAAAGAAGATTTAAATAAATGGAAGAATATTCCCTATTCATGGTTAGGAAGACTAAACATCATCAAGATGTCTATTCTACCCAAACTAATCTATGGATTTAATGCAATCCCAATAAAAATCAACACTGAATTTTTTAAGGACCTGGAAAAACTAACTACAAAATATATTTGGAAAGGTAAGAGGCCCCAAATCACCAAAAACATATTGAAAAAAAAATGATGTTGGAGGTATCACATTACCTGACTTTAAAACATACTACAAAGCTACAGTGCTGAAAACTGTATGGTATTGGCACAAGAATAGACATACTGACCACTGGAACCAAACTGAGAGTTCTGATATAGATCCTCGCATATACAGTCATCTGATATTTGACAAGGCCACCAAGCCCACTCAGTTGGAAGAGAATTGCCTCTTTAACAAATGGTGCTTGGAGAACTGCATTTCCATAAACAAAAGAATGAGAGAGGAATACCATCTCACACCTTATACAAAAATCAACTCAAGATGGATCAAAGATCTAAATATAAGAGCCAAAACCATAAAGTCCTTGGAAGATAATGTAGGGAAGCATCTACAGGATCTTGTAATAGGAAATGACTTCCTGAACTTCACACCCAAAGCACGAGCAGCAAGAGAAAACATAGATAAATGGGATCTCCTCAAAATTAAAAACTTCTGCCCCTCAAAGGACATTATTAAGAAAATAAAATGGCAGCCTAACCAATTGGAGAAAATATTTGCAACCATATATCTGAGAGGAGCCAAATATCCTGCTTATATAAAGAAACCCTACACTTTGAAAATAAAAATACAAACAACCCATTTAAAATATTGGCAAGTGACCTGAAAAGACACTTCTCCAAGGAAGAAATACAAATGACTAATAAGCACATGAAAAAATGCTTGACATCACTAGTTATTAGGGAAACGCAAATCAAAACTACAATAAGATACAATCTTTCACACATCAGAATGGTGGCTATTAAAAAAACAACAGACTATAAGTTTTGGAGAGGGTGTGGAGGAATAGGAACCCTCATCCATTGCTGGTGAGATTGTGGAATGGTCCATCCACTGTGGAGGACAGATTGGCAGTACTTCAGAAAACTAACAATACACTTACAAACTCTAGTATCACATATAGGTTTGAATAGAAGGGACTGATGAAACTTGTGTAGAGAGTACTTGTTTGAGTCCAACTCTGTCAGTCTCAGGAACAAAGATTCCAAAGTAGAGCCCACTGATAAGGCATCAACCTCTGGAGCTATTCCCCCTTGTATAGGACCTCGATGTCTACAGACTCCTTAGGAGCCCCTCTGTGTGGGGTGACATCCACCCTGGTATTCTATGAGATCCTACTGATGTGTGTCTAAGCGCTCCCTCTGGGATGACCTCCTGACTCTTTGAAGTCTCTTAGCCACATGAACTCATTTGTCTTTACCTTTTCCCACTTTTATTCAAGGTATTTTCCCAGTCACATTCCAGTTGGCACTTGGTATTAATCCCTCATTGCCAGGGTGGCTCAACCCCGGGAGCCATGTCCAATGCTGGTGAGTATATATCCAGAAGAATTGAAAGCAAAGACATGATCAGATATATGCACACCAATGTTCATAGTGGCATTGTTCACAATTGCCAAAAGTTGGAATTAGCCTTGGTGCCCATCAACAGATGAATGGATAAACAAAATGTGGTACATACATACAATGGAATATTACTCAGCTGTAAGAAGGAATAAAGTACTAACACATGGAATAACGTGGTTGAATCTTGAAGACCTTATGTTGAGTGAAGCAAGCCAGGCATTGAAGGATGAACAGTGTATAACTTCACTGATTTGAGTTGAGGAAAGTGAGCAGTGTCTGAGAACCATTGTCTGAAAGATAGGTTAACAAGGGAGAGAAAGAGTAGAGAAGGTTGTGAGCCATCATACATATGGACATAATCTATGGTAAAGTGATAAGAGTATAGTTGCATATTGAAGGATAGGACAGTGTGTAGTGATATTAATGGGTTTGGTGGTATAGGGTTGACAGGTGGGTAGATTAGGGAGGGCAGGTTAGAATACCCAGGATACTGGGGGGATAGATGGGAGGGGGACTAGGTGAACATGGGATTTGTGGGTATGATGTTGAAAGTGCAGGAGTGGGAATGCTCTTATGGCAGTATGACAAGGTAGTGTCACTGGTTTCGGGTGTAGGTTGGGGGGACACTCAAGATGGGGTGCATCTGGAGTAGCCTTCTGGGGAATGTATCAGTGTTCATCCTGTCATAATATGTTGTGTTGGGGAGTGGAGGCCCACACAATGAGTGGGAAGGTGATGGACCTCCATCTTTGGGAGGACTGATTCACCCAGAAACAGACCCGTGGGTGTCTCTTAGGCACAAGGGTGGATCCTAATAGGAGAGGATAATCAGCATATCAAGACCTCTTGTTGCATGTAACTATGAATCTTGTCATCCAATGAGTCAAGACAGTGGAGTGTCATGTGCCCCAGGAGGATGGGGAGGAAGGAACAGAAAAGATCAAGCAGGGGGTATTTAGTGGTCATCAGAAATGCTTTTCATTACCTTACAGTAATGGACACAGGACTTGTAAATATCATAAAAAATTATTAAACTGTACCATCTAAATTGTAAACTATACTGTAAACCATTGACAATGTTTAGTAGCTATGTTTCACTATCTGTATAACAGTTATAACAATGCTACCATCCACATAAAAAAGGTTTTAGTATGAATGGGTGGAGAAAGTGGAAGATGGTTGGATATATGAGAGTCTCTAGTATTCTTTGTGTGACTTTGCTGTGACCTAAAACTTCTTTGAAAATTAAATGAAAAATTGGGAGACACTGGGGAGTGAGAGGGGGAAGGTGCCATGGTACAGACTGGACACACGATAATGCAGAGATAAAAGTAAAAATTAATAAGAATAATATTTTTTATTTTATATATTTTGTAATAATTTTGATTTTTCCCATTTTGAGTGTCCCAATCTTTTAATTTAATTTAAGTTTTAAGTTTTTTCTCTGAGTTTCCATGTGTTTTGTCTCTTACATTTAAGTTTATCATTATTATTTCATTTTCCTATTAATTGTATTTGGCTATTATATGAGCTTCATCTTCAAAGAAGGTTTAGATCACAGAAGGGTTGCAATGGTGGCAGCAGAGGATCATTGGTGGGGGGTGTCTGGGATGGGGGTTTCATGGGAGGAAGTTCACCTGAATATAAATGAAAGATATATAAAATTATTTAAATGATCAAAGTGTGGGGCATGGTCACAGTGGGTAGACAATCACTCAGTAAATGAAGGAATACTGAATTCCCAGCCTGGAGAGCTCTGCCACATTCACCAAGGGAGCATCAATAGTCCCCCAAGTGCAAGGGCAGTGTCTGGCAAAGGAGGATGGTGCAGTGATGGGATCTTGTTATTGATGACTAGCCTTATGAGTGTTTGCTCTTGTAATTGAAACTTAGCTTACTGTTATGGGGTGTCTAAGGGTTGCCACCTGAAAGCCTCCTTGTTGCTCAAATGTGGCCTCTCTCTAAGCCAAACTCAGCATATGAATGCATTACCTTCCTCACAGCATGGAACATGATTCCCGGGGATGAGCCTCAATGGCAATGAGGGATTAATACGAAGTGCCAACTGGCAATATGACTGTAAAAAGGCCTTGAATAAAAGGGGGAATGGTAAAGACAAATGAGTTTATGTGGTTAAGAGACTTCAAAGAGAGTCGGGAAATTATCCAAGAGGTAACGCTTACACACACCTCAGTAGGATCTCATAGAACACCAAAATGGATATCACCCCACACAGAGAGGCTCATGAGGGCTCTGGAGACACCCACGTCCTATATAAGGTGGGATAGCTCCAGAGATTGATGCCTCAGTGGGCTCTACTTTGGAATCTGTGCTCCTGAGTGTGACAGAGTTGGACTCAAATAAGTCCTCCCTGCACTGGTCCATCAGTCCCTTCTATTCAAACCTATATGTGATGCTGGAGTTTGTGGGTGTACCTCCAGAGACTGGAGCCTCTGGCCTGCCCTTGTGCCAGCTGTGCCTGGAATCTCAGTGGAGCTTCAACTCCTACTCTACAGCTCAATGGACTCACCCAAGTCACCTGGTGAGGAGACATTGATGGACAACGGTCATTCCAGGGAATGGAAAGAGTCTGCAGCTGCAGACAGGATAATCCTATCCATCATATCTATAAGCCCCCTCTCACTTGGAGGTGGAGTGGGCATCACCATCTCAAACTCCTCAGGATTGGGGGAAGAGCTATGGACTGGAGTGGACTTAATGATATTCTGTTGTACACATATTGTCATTCAAGCAATGGAAGAAATTACAACAGTGAGGGGGAGCCAGTGACCACTGGACGCTTTTCAGGCAGGGAACAAAAAGTGATTTTAATACAGGGGCTTTTTCCGGACTCGGGAATTATCCTGTGACATTAGAAGCACAGATATAGGCCATTTTACTTCAGAATATAACATGCAGAACTGTATGTGAGAGAGTGTGATCTACAATGTGAACTATGGTCCATGCTTAGTGGCTAAGCCCCAGGATGTGTATATCCATTGCAGGTGATGTGCCACATTAATGAAAGATGTTTATGTGGGATGTTATGGGAGGTGGGGAACATGGGGATCCTTTAATTTTTATGTGACATTTATGTAATCTGTGCATCTTTTAAAATATATATTTAAAAAAATAATTTGGACAGAAGTTAGTGACAAAAAAAAATACATTGCATAGTGGTTGTGGCTCATATGGTTGAGCATATGCTTCTCACATGGGAGGTTCCTGGTTCTGTTCTTAATGCTTTCTAAAAATTAAAAAAAATAATGCAACAAGCAAAACAAATGATAAATCCAACTCATGGTAACCAATGTGGTTCAGAGGTTGAGTATTAGCTTCCCTCATATGAGATCCTGGGTTCAATTCCTGGCCACCAGTATAAATCAAGCAAAATACATTAGAGGGCAGCAGATGTAGCTCAAATGTTTGAGTGACTGCTTCCTATGTATGAAGTCCTGGGTCCTATCCCTGGTACATCCTAAAAACAAAACAAACAAAAATTTTTTTTAAGAAAACCAACTCTCATTTGGGAGTGTGTGTAGCTCAGTGGCTGGGTGCCTGAATCACATGTATGAGGCCCTGGGTTAAATCCCCAGTAATCCTTTAAAAATATATTAGAGGCAATTAAACAGATTTGAAATCATTGAAAACAAAATAAGTGAGCCGGAAAATAGCACACTTGTTCATGAAAAGACAGGAAACAGAAAGAGGAAATGAATGAAAAACCTGGAATAGGGTCTCAGGAAATTGAATGACAACATGAAATTCACAAATATAAGAGTTATAGGTGTCCCATAAGGAGAAGAGATTGGAAAAAGAGCAGAAAGAATATTTGAGGAAATAATGACCAAAATTTTTTTCAATACTTATGAAAGACATAAATATTCATATCCAAGAAGGAAAACACACCCCAAACAGAATAAATCTGAATAGACCTACTCTGATATGCCTGCTATTAAGAATGACAAATACCAAGAGAAAAACAAAGTTTCACTTAAAAGAGAAACTCGATAAGAGTAATTGCCAACCTCTCATCTGAAACCATGGAGGAGAGAAGAAAGTGGTATGATGCATTTAAGATACTGAAAGATAAAAACTGCCAGCAAAGAATTCTGTATCTGGCAAAACTGTCCTTCAAAAATGAGGGTGAATTGAATGTCTTCATAGACAAACAAAAACTGGAGTATGTTACAAAAGACATGAATTACAGGAGATACTAAAGGGAGTTCTGCATCTTGAAAGGAAAAAAAAAACAGTGGCAAGAGATGGAGAAGAGTATAGAAGTGAAGATTATAAAAAAGGGTAAATTAGAGTGTAAAAAGACAGACAATAGCAATATTTGACAATGGAAATGCAAAGGAAAAAATGGACAAAGTAAGTCATTCTTTTGCAGATATAACATTGAATGGTAATGGCTTGTACTCCACAATCAAAAGACATAGAATGACAGAAAGGATTTAAAAAAACTATGAGCCATCTATATGCTGTCTACAAGAGACTCACCTTAGATGTAAAGACACAACAAGGTTGAATGGTAAAGGTTGGAAAAAAATATTCCATGCAAACAGTAACAAAAACAAGAACTGATGTATCAATACTAATAACAGGAAAAAGATTTTAAATGCAAAACTGTTTTAAGGAAAGAAGAAAGTCATTCTATATTAATAAAAGGGGCAATTCACAAAGAGGAAATAACTATTGTAAATATAAATGCACCTAAACTTGATGTCCCAAGATACATGAGAACTGCAATTGGCAAGACTGAAGGGAGAAATAGATATCTCTATAAAAATAGTTGTGGACTTCAATACACCATTCTCAGTGTTGTATAGAGCATCTGAAGAGAGGATAAAGAAACAGAAAGCTTGAATAATATGATAAATGAACTAGAGATAAAAAGACACCTATCGAGCACTGTGCCCCAAGACAGCAGGTTATACATTCTTTACAAGGGCTCATGGATCCTTCTGCAAGATAGAGAATATGTTGGGTCACAAGACAGGACTCAATAAACTGAAATTATACAAATACTTTATCTTCATGTAACATTTATGTTATTTAAGCATCTTTTAAAATATAAAAAAAATAATTTAAAAAATTAGGAAAAAAAAAAGAAATGTAAAAGTTGAACCTTATAAACTTAGAATTATAAAAGACCCAGAATAGTTAAAATTATATTGATAAAGAAGAACATAATAAGGGGAAAACTAATTCTCTATTTCAAAACATAATACAAATCTACAGTAATTAAAATAGTGTGGTACTGGCATAAATGTAAATATATAAAACAATGAAAAAAATAACAACAATAAACAATGAAGTAGAATTGATAGTCCATAAGTAAACCCATACAATTAATTTTCATCTTACATGGCAACAAAGCCTTGCACTCAGGAAAGAATTGTGTCTTCACAAAATGGTGGCAGATCAACTGTATATGCACATGCAAAGCATGAATTTTGATCCTTGCCTTAAAATATTTGCAAAATAATGTCATTAGAGAGATAAATATAAGAGACAGAATTAAAATAATCTAAAAATGGGCAAAGTATTTGAATAGATATTTCTTTAAGGAGTATATGCAGTTGACCAACAACCACATGGAGTCTTGCTCAACATCTTTAATCTTTAGAAATATACAAATCAACACCACAAAAGAGACAACACCTCACACTCCCAGAAGTGCTATACTAGTTTTGGAAATCTAAAATAACTGTTGGTGAGGATGTGGAGAAATTGGAATCCTTGCATAATGCTCATAGATATATATAATGGTGCAACCACTATGGAAAATATTTGGGCAATTCTTCAATAAGATATACACAGAAGTATATGATGAACCAGAAATTCTCTACCTTGATATATAACTTCAAAAATTGAGAGAAATATTCAAGTAAGTGTGCACAAATATTCATACTAGCATAATTTAATATTAGAAACAGCTGGAAACAAACCAAATATCTATCACCTAATGAGTCATAATCAAAATGTATTTTACCCATAAATTGGAATTTGGTTCAGCAATAAAAAGGAATTAAGTAATGGTACAACCTTTAACAGAAAAATCTTGAAAACATGCTAAGTAAAAGAAGCCAGACACAAAAGTTCACATTCTAAAAGATTAATTTTTATACAATATCCAGAAGAGATAAATACATAGAGACAGAAATATTGGGTGACATGAATTTAGGGTAGTGAGAAATGTGGAGTAACTCCTTTTGTGGGTATGAAGTCTACCATGGAGGAGATAAAAATGTTCTGAATTAGGTAAAGCTGATGCACAGCATTGTGTATGTACTAAATGCCAATGACTGTACTTTTAATGTAGTTAAATTTATGTTATATGAATTTCACCTCAATAAATAAGACACAGATAATGTTAAGCACAGAAATTACATGAGATTTTATTCACCAAAATCCAATTTTCTCTAGAATATAAACATACATTTTAATGTATAAATATGAATACAAACATTAATAGTTCTAAATTTTAATGAATCTTTATCCTTATATTTCTTTTTCATGCATAAGCCATTTTATTTTTATCACATTACGAATGTTGAAAATGTTCATACTTATTAATCTCCTATTTATTTTTATTTCCAAATTTATTTCAGATAATTCCATCTTTATCTATAGTGAACCAGTCTGTTAGGATCCCTGATGAATATCCTGAACATGGTATATTTCTTAGTACACATAATAAAAGCAAAAGGATTTATGAATGAAGAATGGAATGAATGAGTCTTCATAATTACTTTACAATAAGCTTACATATCCAACATCATCTGAGGGTTAAAATTTTGAAATTACCTGGTAAATCTAATCAAGATGAACAATGAATATCCCACAGAATTAAGCATTGACTAGTTTTATTTTGTGTGTGTGTAATCAGGGAGCAACCCCTGTAATACAGATCTTATGTGCTTTATTGGCTGTTTTAAAAGTGTATGGAAAAATAGAGATGATATTCACCTTGAGAAGAAGAAACTGAGCAGGGCAGAACTGTGGAAAAAGGCAACGTTCCAGTCTCAGAATCTAGTCGACCTCACCGTTTTCCAATTCGGGGGTTCTGGTGAGTTCTCCAAACAATAGATGTGAGCAGACATCTCTTTACATTTTTTTTTTCTTTTATTCTTCTAGCCCAGCCTCGAACCAGCCCCAAACACTCACATCAGTCTTTACCTCTGGTCTGACCAGGGAAGTCATCACTAAGCCTTTGGGCCAGTGCAATTCATGATCCCTTCCAGGCCTTGCCAAGACACCACATAATACCTTCCTACCTCTTCCTTTCCCTTCCTCTTTCTCTTCCCCCTTCCTGTTTCTCCTTCCCCTTTGCCCTCCCATCTCTTTCACATGCTCTCTTGCTCACTCTTGGTCTTGCTTCATGTCTAGGGCCCTCCTGCCTGTTCCCAAATCACACTGCTTGACCTGACAGCCTCCCAATGCACCACCTCAAGCTTGCCTGATGGGGGTCCTGTCTGAAGATAGGGTCTTTGATCTTACAATCACAGGAGTCCTCTTCCCCTGCTTGTAAGTCCTCCCAACCTCCAGGTTCCCACCTGCTACCACCCCTTCTCTGAGATGCCTTCCTCTGATATCATACATTCACTAGACCTGATCACCCCATCTATCCTCAGAGATGATCCATCTCCCAGCTACTGCACCTGGCCCAACCATGGTCCTGGCACCCACCCCAGGCATGGCAACCCATTGCACTGACCTATCTCCGCAGCTGCTTCCTGACTTACCAGCCACACTCCCACCCACTGTGAGCTAGCTGGGGCCCTCTAGCCTTTGGTCCATGTGGCCACCGTCTAACCCATTTGCCACCTCTCAGACCTCGGCACACCCTGGACATCTTTTTTCACTTTCCTGCCCACTGCCCCATTCCACGTGGAGTGCTATCCATGAACCAAACAGTTTCTTCCCTAGCAGTCACCTGAGACCCACATCCTCAAGTGATGGCACAGGGGGTAGAGGGAACCTGCCAGTGGTGATGGAAAGCTTTTATTTCCTGAGAGGGAGCCTCCCTTCAACAGGGGTGGCATTTGTGGAAATCCAAGCAATGGGAGTGGGGACCTGTGTGTCCCTCCCTGTGTGTCCCCCTGACCTCTGAAAGAAAACCTTCTGTGAGCTGAAAGTCAAGTGAGTTTAATGAAGCCCATGTGTGTGGCAGTTTGGGTGGCAAGTAGGCTGCTGTGTGAAACTGCCTTTGAGAAGCATCACTAGGCTGAGTGGGGTGCAGGAGTGGAAGGAGGGAAGGAGGCCCTGATACATAGGTGGTAAGGCAGGAACGGGAAATATTAGAAGTCAAGGGTGGGTGGTAGGAACTGGGGGATGGGGGTCAGTTTCTTTCCACTTGGAGATGTGCCAGAGGGCATGTCCTCGCACCCTCCCAACCCCAGCCCAGCTCCTAACCAGCAGGTTAAGCCATCTTCACCACTGACTCCCCAATCTGCTACCTCCTACTTCTGCCCTCCATCATTGCCAATGTAGATTCTCGGCCATCTACACTGATTTTCACATCAATGGCTAGAGGCAAACGAGGCCCAGGTCTCATTCCTCAGGCACACAGGCTTCCGGATTCATTTCCCGAGCCAGACCGGTGCCTGGCATGAGTGGTGCGATGCGAAGGACCATGGGACCTGGGAGGTGGGTGATGTTCTGGGTGTAGATGCCCTTACCCTGCCCCCATGGGTGCTTCCCCCCACCACCCCACTACATCACAACCACCACCACCCATCCCACCCACCCCCATCCCCAGGGTGAAGAGTTGGTGCCACACAGGCAAGCTACAGCCCAGGTTTTTGGCAAAGTGCAAACACCTGGGCTGGCCCCAGCAAGGACTCTGGGCTGTGCTGATAGGGAAGTCAAAAGGCTACTCTGGACTTGGGGACTTGGGGGCTGGGGGAAAGCAGGAGCAAGGTGAGTGGCCAGTGGGCAGGGGAGAAGAAAGGATTCCCTGACCGGGAATCAAACCCAGGCCACGGTGGTGAAGGTGCTGAATCCTAATCAATAGACCACCAGGGAGCATCAGGCCACATGCCCAGCCACACCTCCTGGACTCAGCTCAGCACCTCCACCCTGACCCAAGGCACTCTCTTGGTTCCAGGCCCAGGCTTCCTCAAGCCTTAGGGTTACAATGGCCCACTGCTCACCCTCTTTCACATTCCTGGAGCCCTGACTTTCTTTCTGCTTGCAGCACCCTCAAAACACTGCTTGCCTCCTTCCCACCCATCCACACAGCCTCAGCTTCTGTCCCGCAGGATGACAGGAATGCCCATAAAAGGACAGCCTGCTGCGCTGTGCTGCCTGGGAATGGAACCCGGGTCAACTGCATGGAAGGCAGCTATGCTCACCACTGTACCACCAATGCTGCACAGCCTGGGAAGCATGAAGTCACCAGCTCGTTGCCCCTGCCAGGCCCAGCCCTTCACGGACACCCCACACCCCCATGGCCCCTACATGGCCACAACGCCAACCACGGCCTCCTGGTGCTTAGCCCATGCAGCCCCAGCCCAATGCCTCTCGCCTGCTAGGTCCCACCACCTCTGGCATCACTCCTGCTGATTTCTTTGCTCCTCCAGGTTCGGTGGCCATGGCCATGCCCTTGGCCGTGCTCTGAGCCACAGAGCTCATGACCCTCAGCTCACCGATGCAGCCCGCCAATAGGGTGTGCATGCCCACACCCCAGGTCGAGGCCACCCCTCACTGCTCGGCCAGGCCACAGCATGCACCGAATTGGGCTGCTGAATTGAGCGAGGCCGCGATGTCTCCCCGCTTGTAACTGCGCCGGGGAGTGGCAGGGAGTCCATCCGCAACACTGGGTGGGCTGTCAGGAGACACACCCTTGGGGCGGGCCATTGGCCACGTGCTGTGAGGACCCAAAGAGGTCCCTGGGACCACATTGCTCTTCATCTGACCGAAAAGCAGGGTCTCAGCCGACAGTGGGTGGGCAGGATGGGCACCAGATGGCGCTGTGCACCTGGGCCTCTCCTTACTTTTTAAAAAAATATTTAAAAATTTTTTTTTTAGTTTTTGATTTTTTAAAAATATATTTTAAAAGATGCTTAGATTACATAAATGTTACAAAAAAAATTACAGGGATTCCCATGTTCCCCACCTCCCACACCTCCCACAACCTCCCACATAAACATTTTTCATTATTGTGGCACATCACCTGCAATAGATATACACATCTATTGTATATGGTCTTTGCAACTAAGCATGGACCATAGTTCACATTGTAGACCACACTCTCTCCCACACAGTTCTGCATGGTATATGCTTATGTAAAATGGCCTATATCTAATATCACTAATATCTAATGTCACTCAGGATAATTCCCAAGTCCCCAAAAAACCCCAGTATAGAGCTGCTTTTCCCTCTCCCTGCCCCAAAAGCATCCAGTGGCCACTCGCTCTACATCAATGTTGTAATTTTTTCCATTGCTTAACTCACAATATGTCTACAAAATGTTTATTGTCACTTTCATTAAGTAGAGAACTAATTATTTTTTCATGGTTTCCCATGATTCTATTTAACAAAATGTTTAAAGCTGACAACTTTTGACAGTTTCCTTCCAAAAATCAAACCATAAATGATGTCTTTTTGATTTCAAACTCTCATTGGGGTTTTCCAGGGGGCTCTTGGCAAATCACAAAATATTTTAAATTTCACCTTGTAGAAAGAAAATTGCTAAATCTAATTAGTTTTTTTTTGATACGTTATCAGTTGCATAGGAAGTGTTAGTTTTAATATGATTTTGTAACTTTCTTTTGGTTAAATTTATAGGATAGCATGCTAATGATAAAATATTTCAGAAATGTATAAAGTTCTTAGAGACTTATCAATATCATCACTGTCCATGAGTCATCCAAGTAATAAAATGCCTGATACTAGACAACAATTGGTCATCAGTTCAGCTGCTCTTAAAATAATATTACATGAACTCTCATTGGATTGTTCACCTTTGTAAAACAGCAATAAATTAAATATGGACATTTTATGTGTTTTGTGATCTACAGATATTTTATATGTTTTGTGATCTACAGATAGTTTTTATTCTGATGCTTCCCTGAAAATGTAGTCAGCTACAGGTCAGTGTGCTGCATCTTCAACAAAAAGGACTATATCAGAGACTTATGGAAAGAACTATGAGAAGTTCTCTGAAGCACCAGCTTCTAATGGCATTGCTTTAATAACTGAGAGCACACAACTGGGCTCAGTCAAGTTGTCCAGAATTCTAGTGAAGAAACTGATAGGTTCATGAGATTGCTAACAGAAAAGTTAATAAAACTATAATTAATTACCTAGGGTTAAATGAATGGAAAAAGCATGATTATAGTTTTGTTTGGATTATTGCTAATATTTTATTGTTCTGTTTTCTAGATAGAAGAGATTCCCTAGTACATTAAGCTATCTATAATTCATAATTCATCTTTCTATTCCTTCCTGACCACCTCAGAAATTGAAAAATCTTACTGAATATTCTTTTATTTGTGGTTGTATAATTATTTGCATAGGTTAAATCAGGGTCTGCCATCCTTGTTAACAGTAACTACTTGGAGTCAATGGTTATACAACAAAGTCATAGGAATGTTAACTCAAGAGCAGAGAGGAAATTCCAAATTTCTTGCTTATTGTAGCCCTCACCTTGATGCAGTTGCATTGTTTTAAAGCTACAGTAGAAGCTGCCCAATTTGTTAAAGCCTCAGCAAATGTAAATCTGAGCAGACCAAATATTTTTCCTCCAAAATACTGACTTCTTATGAAATCATTCTATTTCACCTCCTAATCTTCATCTAAAGTTCAATAATGTTCTTAACCCTGCTTCTGTGGTACCTTCATCCATTGAGGGGATACTCCATGACTGTAAACTGATAATTGCAATATTAATGGACCATACATGTGCTAATGATCAACCGAGATGTCATCCTATTTGTTGATACTACTTATGCTAGAAATTCTATTGGTAAATTCCAAGCAGGCTATGTTGTTACTACATACCATGAACTGATTGAATGTGGTGGCCTTCCACAATTTTCTTCTGCCATAAAGGATGACATATATGTTCTTACTCAAGCCTGTTTTCTATCTGAAGAAAATTCTGTTAACATATATAGTGGTAACAGGTATGCTTCTGGTGCAAATCATGATGTAAGCATACTGTGGAAAGAAAGAGGGTACTTTTCTTCTGGTATGCCAATTGAAAATGGTGGCATGTAAATTATCTCCTTTCTATCATTTTACTCCCATCATTTGTTGTTCCCTTCATTAAGATAGAGCCTCACACAAAAAGGACTTAGCCTGACATTTTTTTAAAAAGCACTTGCATATTTTCATGTAAAAACAGGCATCATTAAAATAGCTGATATAATAAACTTAAAATAAAACTGTCAAAATTAATTGAAGAGCCTGGTTCTCCCTTGCCCCAAATTTTACAGTTGGTGCTGATTTTTATTCATAGCATTCTCTTTGGAAAACACAAACTATCCCCATATGAAATTGTTACTGGAAAGCCTATCTCTAGGAATAAAATTGAGAAATGATAACTTATTGTCACACTATGACAGAAACCAATTTGCAAATCTTTATTGCAATATGTCAAAGATTAACTTCAACATGTAAAGGACACCTTTCCTGACCCACATGACACATACCCTATTAATCATAAGGTGACACCAGGACAATGTGTTTATTGAAAATAACACAGACAAAAGACATCCCTAGATTCTAAATGAAAGGAACCCTGCCAAGCACTCCTAACATCTGACAATGCAATGTAATTACAGGGTCTTAAGCCATGGGTTGACATCACTCAACCATAAAAGGCTCCATCACACCCCTGGCTTTGTTCTAACTCTGGACACTTAAAAATCAAACTAGCCAATAAATAAAGTAGACAATGTCACAAATTAGGCTACTTATTCCCAAAGTGACAGATCAAGTCATCAACAGACTTTACATTGCTAACACTTACAATGCATAAAATTCTTCATATATCCCTATGTTTTGTCTTTGCATTGGCCTGGAAAAACAACATCACTATCCACTTCTCCCAGGATATTCCAAAAGGAGGTAACCTTAGAGACTGTTTCATTTGTCACCATAAACTCCGATGTATACACATTGCAATGGGCCCCATTTTCTATCCATAACAAATTTCTTTCTTATCCCAAATATTTCAGTCTCTTTGGACCAAACTGCACAATTTTTTCCATATCAAATATGTTATACTAGACCCAAGGTCCTTTTTACTCTGTTTTAAGCTTTCTTGGAACTGTGATCTCACTATGGCCACAACTGGTCTAAAGAATTTTACAGATATAATAGAACAGCTCAGAGACCTCACTATAAAATTCCACATGCCTCCATGAACTACATGTTACCATAACAATGCTTATCCACTTTCATGTTTAAGTCATTGCCTCTACAAAAGATTCACAACACAAGTAAGTTTTGGGCAGCTCCTCATTTGTTCTGTCACTTAAACAAACTCTTGGATAATAAGAATAAGTGATATTATTCCTAGTAATGGATCTATAAACATCACCTTGGCTACTGTTACATTGCTCAACCAGGCTATATTTTTATTGTAGAGGTTTTGATAATATATTGGCCTGGGCAGCAAGTTGCCTTTATAGCTGGTAAATGTGCACTTGGCGTCCTCACAGCACCTTTGGAATTTACAATCAATCTGAAACTTCTCACTGGACTACTTCCCTCAGTCTACATTCTCAGGCTTGGAATTAGCCAAGGAGCAAATGATTCTGGTTTCACCTCTTTTGACTGATTTCTGCTACCTTGGCTTCCAGTTACCACAAATGAAAACTTTATTAGAAATCTATCAATCACAATAGAAGAAATTACTGAATTTACTGCAAAAGCTATAGCTATACAGCAAGTCATTAGATTTATGAGATTAACTTGTTTTAGACAATAGCATTTCTGTACTTGATCAATTAGCTGAACAAGGAGGCATTTTTGCTTGCCACACCACCTGTTGTTCTGGGGAATCTGAGACACAATTGTATGAAGTAATTAAATAAGCCATATGGCTTAAAAATGTAAATCCTTCCTCAGGGTCCTGATTGGATCACTTTGATTTCAGGTGGTTTAAATCATGGGGCTTGGTCTTAGGAGCATATATGCATACTATGAAATGGGCATTTGGGCAGTTATCACTCATAGTACTCATTATGGTCTCCCTCATGCACTGTTTTCTCTCAAGAGTTTTGAATGTGTGTCCCCAGCTGTTTGTAACACAGTAAATTATTTCTTTCTGTCTGGGATGACATAAAAATGATGATCAAGCAAAAACTGACAACATCATAACATGAAACCATCTGCAAGTTATACTCCAAGACCTTAGGCAGAAATTGAAAGTGTTGCTCAACACCTTCAATTTTTATCACAACTCTCCATGGCTGAGAGCCAGATCAAACTGGAGGAAATTATTAAATAAATTAAGTTGGCCCCAGGTGCAGTACCTCATGCTAAGCCCTACATCACCAAACTGAATCTTAGCCAAATTCCTGTCTCTTGTAAGTGCTCATTCACCCAGAATCTGAAACCTGAAAACAACCTGTGATAACCTGTCAGTTACTTTCCTCTACTCCTTCTAAAGACAATCCTGATCCATCCTGTTGGATTTTGTGCAGAATTTTCTCCCCAGCAGATTTGTTTAAATTTTTTCCCTCACTCAGTGCCCAATTTTCCTTACGCTTTTCAGTTCTGGGACCCTCTAGTCTTATAGCAATTCAGTTTAACCTACTCTCTTTTATCCTTTGTAGGCTTTTTTGTCTTATGTTTCTTCCCTGTTATGTTATCCTGCCCTAGGGTGACAGTTGGGCTAATCCAGAAATGTGGGTCCCTCCAGAAAAGTGTGTTTTGCATTTAGGGAGTCCCACCAACAGGAACTGCTTTGAGTGAGTGCAGCACTTGGTCACCACCATTCTGCCTCAGTTTTTCTCCACCCACACAGCCAGGGGTCCTTTTGTTTACTGCAATCCTCAGCAGCTCTTGTTTTGCCCTGAAACACTGTGGACTTTGCTCTTTGGGCCTGGATATGCATGGTGTTCTAACTCACTGCTGTTCATTCCTATTCTAAAGTTTGTTTTCTCTGTGAGAGGACCCAGGCTGCCTGCTGCTTCTGGAGAACTTCCAAGGTTTGCTTGGGACCCAGTGAGAAGGGGAAGAGGGCCAAGTGGTCCAAGATGGGAGAGCAATACTTGATATTTTTCTCTATCTTCAATCCAGCATTTGTGGAATCTTTCTCCAATCTCTACCATCTTCCAGAGTTCTAAACAAGTGAA